>JABFOV010005262.1:0-12378 GCA_022817685.1 Aradophagus sp. ZL-2020
ACACAAAGTCAATTTCGTCAGATAAATGCAATAAAAAACAACGACAAAGTGACTTAATATTTTCAATGAGTGTTTAAGAATTTACTAGACGGTCTAATAAAAAGCAAAAGATTCGTGACTTGTCCCCACTTTAATAAACCAGTCTAGTAATTTGTAATGAATTTCCAAACAGATTATACTAGGATTTTTCTCTCCGTGTATAAAAAGTATATTGTAAGTCAGTTTTAAAAGTTCGGGTTTGGTCAATTTTTACTAAAGGATTTGATATAATCCACAAAACACAGGCTTGCTAACTTTTCTTTAGCAAACAGCATAGTATTGACAAAAGAAGTAGCCAGTTATAAGTCGTTCTAAATGAAAAAAGGTGTGTTTTACAAACCAATAAGACGAGTTATATTACTTAGCGAAAAAAGAATTTTATGTTGGTATTGCAAAATGCTACCAACAACAAACATTTTTTTCCAAGTCGAGCACTGTTTGTTGGTATTATGAATTGAAAACTTCTGATACCAAGCAAATTAAAAAAAGAATTAAACGAATAAATGAAAAAAGTCGAAGAAGAGAATTTTTCCCGATACTTTTATTTGTTTATTTATTTTTTTAATCTCTGAATCTGTTTCTTTTGGTAACTTTTACATCCATCTCCGTGTTTGAAAAGCATAACGTGAAGAAAGCAAGTTATTAAATGCCATAAAAATTGAATGTTCAATTAACAGTCGTCTCAGTCTAAGAACAATTCGAAACAATTTTAAAATGTCTTCACATACTTCACTGTTAGTAGTAATGATTACATTAACGATTTATAAAACAACTGTCTGCCACTTGTCAGTGAAAGGTTGTAAACGTGGGGGACTGATAAAAACCCATGAACAATGCTCGGGCAACTAGACTCTCGTGGACATTGGTTTGCATTAAATATCACTTTAAGATTACGGGACAATGGATTCGTAGATCCAAGTGACAGGGGTTCTTCGGAGCTCTGGTAATTTATTTCGCAGTTGCGTATAGGAACAACATTTTTTTTTTCAAGTCTCCTCTGTATTTTTAATTTAGATTCAACTTTAATCACTTTTTCATCACGATCTTCTTAAATTTCTGGTTACAGTTTAGGAGCATGAAGGATATTGCACTCAAATATTTCGTAATAATTGCAAGTTAAAATATGAACGAAAAGAAGTCATAAAATTGTAATAAATAATTTACAAATATTATTAAATAATTTTTTTTTACGCAATAAATTACATTAAAAATTATGAATATATTCAACTGTCAAAACACAATCTTATCAGTTCTAATTACAATATGTGTTGTTAAATTATATTAAAATAATTTTCATTTACTAGTAGACGTTGGAAATTTAATTTACATACACTACTTTTGGGATTTTCAATTTTATTCTTATTTATTACTATTATTATTATTACTATTTTTTGATTTGTATATTTGGCATATGATTTAGTAAATCATTTCCAAGTAAAAACTCTAATTAAACAACGCATATATTGAAGTGCTACATTCATATACGAAAGGTATACATGTGCGAGGGTTCCATTGTGAGCAGCTGTTTGATGGAAGCAGCACATTTCTTTGGACCAATAGCCTTAAGATGCCGGCGAAATAGCGGTGCTACATAATTACAAGCCCGAAACACGTATACATAATAGCCGGCGTGCAATTGACCTTGCTATCTGTGTAAATGATTTTGTATTAATCGCTGCAGCATTTTGGAGCAATTATAAACAGATTAGAACTCCAGCTGCCATGTTAATGTTACCACACGTACCGCAGCACGGTTTACGCCGCGTATATTTGTTACTCGATTTACATGTTTCTGACGCAGCGCTATCCTAATTTTATCTGCGATTCCTCCTGTTATTTACTCTGTTCATTAATGATTCACTAATATACTGGCGAGTACGTGCCGCACTGTATATTTCATTTCGTTGAACGGACATTAGTTGCAAAGTCGAAGTCATTTACGCGGAGGTTTTTATTCCACGTGGTAACGCAGGGCTTGACTTCAAAAATGAGCTGCTAGTTAGCGAAGACTTAATGGAACAAGTTGAATCTATATTGAAAAAAAAAATTTTTAATAAGTGCGAATAAAAAAATTGTCATGTTTTATTTTGACTTTTTTCACATGAAATCTGTTTGTTAGTCTGAATTCGTTGCAAATTTTTAGTGTACCTTTAGAAATGCATTTTGAGAAGTGCATCTTTGGAAATGCATTTTTGACAGAACATTTTTGGAAGTGCATTTCTACAGGTGCAATTCTTAAAGTGCATCTTTGAAAATGCGTTTTGAAAGTATATGATTGGACGTGCATTTTTAAAAGTGCACTTCAAAAAGTGCATCTTTGAAAATGCGTTTTGAAAGTATATGATTAGAAGTTCATTTTTAAAAGTGCATTTCTAAAGGTGCATCTCTTACTTCAAATTTGATCTCGAAATAAGGAAAATTAGGTTTTTAATCCATTTTGGGGATAACAGTAGTTTTTCTTTTACTCTATGCGACAGCAAAAAATCTTCGTCAAAGAAACACTTAAGAAATGTGTTTTTGAGACACTTGGGACTTTTATTCAATGCTTATTATTTCGTCGTTAAGTACATGTTTCTGAATGGAAAAAAAAAAAAATTGTTGAATTAAGTGGAGTCAATTGGGCAACTTGTAACGAAATGGGAAGTAGATTTTTTTCATTCTTAATAATAACAAGGTTGGTAAATGCATAAGAAAGTCGAATTCTGATTTGTTCATGCGAACATCAAGGTATACAGAAGTTGATCGATGTTTTTAAGAGCAAACGGCGGCTGCAACTGAAGACGTTTTAAGACGTTTTAACGAGCACGAGTCCGGTTAAATGCAAATTGTTGACGTCTCCGTGTTTCCTTTTCTTCATCTCTTCGTCCCGAGAAATACGCATTTCCTCGATTACGCACGGCACAAAGTTGGATAATTGCTGGTAAAAATGCATACAGTTAAATAATTAAACGTTAAATACGAAAGTATGAAAATTATAATGGCCAACATTTAGCCGTGACGTGGACTATCGTGTAATAAGAGTCGTTGAATTATCAGCACGAAAAGTTAAGGAAGAAGGCGTAGCTCGACTCGTAAATTACCTCAAATGGTTGAATGTACGATTGCAGTAGACGCAAAGGGAAGAGTCTCAAAGTCTTCTGAAAGATGCTTGCAAGTTGCACAAATGGACCATAAACCAATTTGTATTGTTTTCTCTTTCCGAAAAGGGAACAAAGAATCGTTGCAGAGTTAGTTGAAATACAAATTTTCAGTGTGAATAAACAGCAACCTTTTGCTGCACAGGCTAAACCGCAGTTTCTGGCCAGAACTGAAGTTGGTTGCGAGACGTCAACAAAAAAGCGTCTCAGTATTGCCAACTTCACAAAAATGATCAATTTCCACGCTCCCCAAAGTTGTTTAGTTTAGTTTTTTTTTAATGCACCCATATTTCCACACACCCCATTATGTGTATTTAAATTTCCCGCCTTTTATCATTCAAACTTGGCACCATTTTTTCGCAGCAAACTTCAGTTCTGGCCAGAAAGTGCGGTTTTACGATGAAAAATCCCCGATCCCGAATCAGCAATAAAGCTTTACTTTTCCAAAACTAGAAACGTCAAACCCTTTTTCTCAAATCGGCAATGGAGAACCACCCTTGCCGTATTTACAATTGAAAATCCTCATTTCAGGGGTGTGCGATATTTCTATTGACAAACTCGAGCGAGATAATATAATAATTCGATGAATAACAACCGATGTCAAACGAGATTTTGAGAGATATTTAGTCGATTTCAGACGAGTCGGGAAAATTTTGAAATTTTTCAATTTTTTGAAAGTTTTCGAACTTTTTCAATATTTTCAACTATTCGAACAGTTAATGAACTATTTGAACTTTCTACATGCCTGATAAAATTCCCATTCCTTGCACACTGTTTTATTGGGAACTGAGGTTTTTCATAGCCAATTTGAGAATGGCGGTTTTTCTTTCCAGCCGTTGATACATTGTCACGATGAATTCGAAATATTTAGAACATTTTAAATTAAAATTAATTGTCCAAATGTTTCGTAATGCACAATTTGGTTGTAAAGTACGAAAGCTGTATGATGAATTAGTGGAAGACCAGAAAGGAAAAGAAATGAAAAAGACTGAAACTGGATGATTGTGGTCACAAGCGGAAGCATAAGTCACGCGCCCTCTTACTTCCGGAACAAGCATTTTATCGCGTACGCAAGCGATCGTCCAACGTGGCCGTTACCTGCTCGTAAACAGCTAATGTAAATAAATTATCGTTAGCATACAAACCTTGAAGGTTAGCCGCCCAGTGTATCATGCCACCGGTCTACCCAAGAATTTCATTTAGTTCGAAAGAGTGAGGGGCGAATGAGATAACCGGGGGGTTCTTATTATTAATGGATAATGAACATTATAAAATATGACTAAAGGTACATTAAATGATTACGGATTATAAGCGTCGTAACCCGTAACTTTGTTGAAATTGTGAGTTTAATATCGCCGCGTTAAATTTACAGTGCCGATGCTCTTGAACGGAAAGTTTAATAATAATAAAAATCAGTTCCAAGAAACAATCATTTTCGAACGGAGGCTGAGAATTGGGGCTTCTTGAAGTTTGATCGGATATTACATTTATTTTCTCATTAATGCAGTGTTTAAGAAATAAAAGAAATATATATATATATATATATATATATATAGGGTAGATGTATCAGTAGATGATCGCGTACCAGTGAATGACCACGTCATCGGAGTGACAAAGATAGAAAATACAATTTAAACCAGAGGTCATTCATTGGTGCTTTTACCTTATATAGATTTTTTAACGTAGATGGTACAACTCGTATGGAATACCTACCAGCGCCATCTACAACTCAGGTGGGCTGTATTGCGCGCCATCTACAACTCAGGTAGTCCCAATCTGCTTCGGGGAATTATTAGTAGCGATTGGTTACGATTTACAAATGAAGATGCGTATTTCGTACTACTTGCAGAGTGTTTTTTTCGGTTGCGGTTACAAAATACATACTGATCTTTGCAATAATATTCGGCGCGAAAATTTGAAACATCTTCAAAATGAACGAAAATCGTCGAGGGGAAAAGAGATGTTTAGCGAGCCGCGATTCCATTGAATGCCGTCTTCCAATGGCAAACTCGGATAAGCCATCGACTTTGATTGTGTCCGTTGGCAAACATAAATGGATAAGCGCAATAACGAAGACCCTCGCGTCCAAACTTCTCGGCTAATGAGTTTTCGCTGTAGCAATTGGCGCCGAATTCATTCGAGTTATTAAGCACACCGGAATCGACAGCAGCGCCTCACGACTGTCAACATTGTATCGCGACGAGTCGTTTGACTGGCGGTAAAATTCAAAGAGTTTAACGCGCCGGCGCGAACGTCTCGAGTTTTACGAGCCGGCCGTTCATAATTAATTGCTCGCAATTCGAGTATTGCATGTAAAGCGTATTGTTATTGATGCGACGTGCACCGGCCGTCCAATGAGGTCCCGGCTTACGCCCTTTGAACTGGCTTTTAAGTTTCACGACTTACGTTTCTACTTTTGTGTGTGTGTGTAATTTATCTTTACAGCGAGGACGGATTAGTTCTTTTTTTTTATTTATGCTTCAAGTTTTTAACGTTTATTAGTGGATGGAAATTAAATCTGATATAATTTTTTATGTTATAAATAACGGTATTATTTGTTCAAGAATTTTGCGAATATATATTATTTTATTTAAATATATTTATGCAAATAAAGATTTTTTTATTGAAATATTGAATTGAAATATTAAGTTTGAAGTTTTTGACGTTTATTAGTGAACGAAAATCAAATTGATTTTTAGTGTAATAAATATATATACTTTTTATTCAATAATTTTGCGAAAATGAGGGTGAATGTATATGTCAATAAATATAAATTTTTGATTGTTGATTTAAATGTATTTTGTAGAATTTTCATTCATTTTTGTATACTTATAAACTTCGGTAACTTAAACTACATTTTTATTAGTTTTGATACTTTTTATAAATACTGTTTAACGTGAAAAGAAATATTCTTGAATAATAAGTAATGCGTTCATTTTTTTTTTTTCGTGTTTTGTTTTAAAAAAATAATGCACATCGTGTACTGAGATAATTATTACCGAGATAATGCAAATGTTTTCGAATGTCAACTTAATACCCATTACGCGGAGTGGATAATTTTAAAGAGACGATTCCTCGCCGTAATGCTTTCATTTTTAAGAGTACATAATACGAACGCTTGGTTCATTCACCCACTCATTAATTGACCACGCGATTTAATTACAGAACAATTCTAATGAGTTAATGGCGGAGATAATTTAAAGTAAAAAATTTTAAGTAAAATTTAATTACACCTTTGAAAATTGTACCGTTATTTCCTCTGGTCTAATGAATAGCTTATTTTTATAAGTAGTGAATTAATACTTTTTTTTTTATTAAACAAGTCATTTGACAACAAAGACTGCCAATATTGAGTTAATATTCAACAGATTGTTGGTTTTTTTCTTTTTTTTTTTTTTTTTGTATTGCTTCAAATAATTTTTTTTCGCTTAATGAATGACAATTTATTAATAATAATAAGAATATAATAATATAAGAATATTAATATTGAAATTAATAAGAATATGAATGATCACTTTTTCGAGCTTATTTCTCGCGAAATTGTTTATTTGATAAGATAGAAAAAAAATGTGTAACGTTGATCGATCAGCACGTTGATGCATCTTGTGAAAATAAATTCAAAGTATATACATATACTTCAAGCAGATTTTAAATACATACTTGTACTTTAAATATTTTATTTAATTTTTTCCAAATTTTATATCGTGTGGATATTTCCACGTGGAAAACTTCACATTCGTACACTGAGAAAAATGATAGTGTGCACAATCAGCATATAGTTGGCTCAACTAAATTCCATAGTTGAGCCAACTATGTAAATTGTTCTTTTAATTAGCAGATTGGTAATTCAACTAAAATTTAATTGCTCTAAGCAAAATGTATAGTTTATTTAACAATTTTCAACAACTATTCAATATAGTTGGTAGAGCTAAACATTTTTCTGTCAGTGTATAATTGTAGACTAATACGTAAGCCATTGGGCGCGTGGTTCGGCGCGAGCAAGGTTAAGCCGTAGAATTTTTCGACTAAAGTGCCATGCGACTGTTAAGCACCGGAGACTTGTAATTTGACATCATTTAAGATAATTAGTTTTTTGTATTCTGGTCCTTTGGCGCTTCTTCGCATCAATTTTGCCTTTTGCGTTTTATTTCCGAATATCCTTCACCGGGTGATTTTAAAAGCCACGCCGGCTCGGCCCGTCCGCCATTACTTCTACTCATCTCTCTCCACGGTGACGCATTTTATTCGAGGCGCTGCCGAGATTTTCGAGGCGCATCTCGCGCCGCTGAAATTACTTCCCTGATTATTCGCAATTTCTTTTCGCTAATTTATGCATTCCCGATGATTTCCCTCTTCGACGAGGCCATAGTTTTCCATTAACTAATTGTGCCGGGTGTTTACGAAAAAATGTTCCTTCGTTATTTTTCCTTTAATGTTGAAAATTGAATTTAAAATTTAAGTTTGTGATAAAAAAAAGTTGTCGATGCAAACATTATTACGTTAGGGGGGGGGGGGGCGTAACTCTCATTAATTTTTTACTGTAATTGGCTTATTTTTAAAATAAGTTGAATACAATGTTATTAGGAAAACCATATTGTTTACATGTTACATTTATTTTATATAGTAATTGATAGAATACAAATAATAATTTGGAATGGTATATTGTAATTCGTGCAAAGTGCGCCATCTACAACTCAGGTGGACCATCTTCGAACGCCATCTACAACTGAGGCGGGTCGAACCTGCTGCGCCAAATTATTTGTAGAGATACGTTATAAATTACAACACGAGAAGTATATTTAAAAAAAAGGAAAAATGGAATAAATTTTTTCAATTCGACAAACGTTGCAATGAATGTATATGCATATAATCGTGCATTTTAATTTCACAGACACTTAATTCCTATTTTCTTTAATTCACGTTTTTCCCTAATTTTTTTTTCCAATGTTCAAACTACTTAAAAAACATTTCTTTGCAAATAAGAGTATTTGCACGGTAAAACCTGGCCTGTCATTTTGAGACATTTTCGGTGATTAAGACGCTAAAAGCGTCTCACTTGTGACACTTTTAGTCTCTAAAAAATGAAAAATGTCGGAAAATAAGATATTTGTGTTTGCCGTGCGAATCCTCCGTTGGATCAATATCGTTCGTTCGATTTTCGGTCGTTAATACATTCTAATTGTATAATTACGTGTAGCGTTGGTCCATATTGCGCGTTACATCGGACGCCGTGTGCAACAATAGTTTATAGGTCAATCATACCTGGAAAATTGCCTTCCCTTTCTTCCGACCCGCGAAACAATTCCGCCGCGCAAACTGCGCGCCCGAGATTAAAATTGAACAACGCAAATTACTCGGCCGACGCAATCGCTGCTGTTATATCCATAGCTGGCCAAACGCTGCCGTGGTCCCGCGGAAAATGTCGCCTAATAGGCTTTTGATAGCCAATGACCCGGTGACAAATAATGCTGAAAAATCTTCGCCGCGTCGTTCGGTTTTCATCCATATACATCGCGGTGATTGAAGAACAAAGTTTCGTGGAAAAGCATTGGATTTGGAGAAATATATGGATACATATAGATCATATATAGAACACATACGAGAACTGGAAAAGATTTTAGTTTGACTTTTCGTATACATATCGTTAATTAAAATAAAATAACAGGAATAATAAAAAGCAAGATAAAAATTGAAAAACCAAAGAATTGATATTATCGTTGGAAACTGTCCCTAGTAGAAATTTAAAAATAATGACAGGGCCCTGATACGGTTGTAACGCACGGCACACTGTAAAAAAAGAATGTAAAATTACATGTTAAATTACGTTAAATAAAATGTGAAATTACATTTGGTATGTGATATCACAATCTTAATGGAGAATATTACATGCCGAATGTAAATGGAATGTATATCGTGATAATCATGTAATTTTACATGACGAGTGTAAAACGTAGTGTCTTCACAATATCCGCCATGACAGATGAGCTTGAGGTTTGCCACGTGGCGAATCGCCACATATATTAGACTTGGAAAATTTTCTAAGTTTAAAAATTCAAATCGACAATTTTTTGTGTTTACAATTTATACTTTTCACTGTGTTCGTGATGCCGTGCGTTACAACCGTATCAGGGCCCTGTCGTTATTTTTAAATTTCTACTAGGGTTGATTTACACTCAGAATGTATTTTTTCGTGTCAGTCGGAAATACTACACTCTGCCTGTAATATTACATGCTGTGGCATGGTAGCTGCATTCCATGCCTAGGCATGGAATTTTACAGCGTTTTTTTACAGTGCATTGATACGGCCCTGATAGGGCAATTTTTCCTCGCAAGTGCCACATGAGGACCGGATCAGAAAAAATGGCCATATCAGGGCCATACCGATGCCGTGCGTTACAACCGTATCAGGGCCCTGTCACTGTTTTTAAATTTCTACTAGGGTCTAATTTGATAAGACAGCAACTCCGTGAAATCCGACATGAAGCATCGCCTCAATTTACAACCTTGAACGCAATATCAATCGAACCATCGAATCCAATCGAATGTAGTCCACGACGGTCGATCATTGGAATGGCGCGGGCTTTGAAAAAACGCGATTACCCGCCGGAACTGCGACGCGCGAGTTCGCCCATCGGCTCTAATTCCGCGCGAGGTGCACGAATCGCGCGGGAAAATACCGTTCCGAGGCAGCGATATTTCACGCGCGAGTCGGATCAACAAAAACATATGTTTGCGGCCGGTCGAACGAAATGCATTCCCGCGATGCAACTTTAACGCTTTCACGTCGTTGGAGCTCCGAGGGCCGTTGTTAATGATGCATCGCCGGCGCGTTGACGAGCTCGCCATTGTCTTTGCCTTCTGCCGAGCCGCCGGCGGATCGCGTGGGCCGGGGGACGTAACCGCGATATACTTCGTGTTACATACCGATCGCTCGTCGATCGCAAATCGTTATCGTCGTTCCGCGAAATCAATTGCTCCGTGCCGTCGTTTCCCGTGTCACCGCTCGCGCCAGTTTCGCACTCGCGATAAGCTCTTATCGCCGCGCCAAAAGCGCAAAGTGTCGCTACATAATTAAGGACTTTTAAACAGGTCCCGCGTTGTTTAGATACCGGTCGCGGTATTTTGCGGGCGACGCGCGCGCCTCGATTACGGGACCCGCGAGCTTCCAGGAATTGCGGCCGATGCGGTCGATATATATAATATCAATATCGAAACTGTTGACCCGACTCGCGGTAAACAATTTTTCACGGAATTTCTTGCGTCCGCGTTCGCGGAAGTTTATGGAAATGATTCGTCGGATGGAAACGCTGCGATATTGTTGTTTTAATTTAAGTGGTTACGTTGTGTAAAAAAATACGCCGGTTGATTACTTTTGATTTTTTTTTTTTTTTTAGTATATATATGGTATGGAGAAGTGTGCATCGGAAATTAGCATAAAAAATGTGCATAACAAATGTGGATAAAAATTTGCACCGTAAATGTGCATCATTGGCGTGCATAAAAATGTGCACAAAAATATCCATCGGAAATGTGCATTATGAAATATGTTAAAACGTTGTACCAACATTTTATACTGAGATAACTAGATAGTGAAAGTTATTATTAGATGTTAAATGTTACTATTCAAATGGCAGAATGTACTAGTATAATAGAAAAACGAATATCATTAACTCATAGATACACTGAAAAAACCATATTGTAACCACTACAAGATATATTGTAATGTGGACAATTTCATATAGTAAACTGTTTACGATATCATATTGTAACTACTATCAGCCAATGACATTGCTAGATTACTTTATTTCGACCAATCAGCATGCTGGAAATTGTTCAATCCGAACTCTACGATATCGTTATCTCAGTGTAATTTGAAATATTCGGTTCTCTTAATATAAAAAATAATATACTGAAATCGATTATTTATGACTCGATATAAATATACAGAATTCACAAATATATTCTTATTTTTTTAATTGTTTATTTACAAAACGTAATATGAACTTTTTCCTTCACGCACTCGCATTTTCGCACAATGAATGACGCACAAAAATAAAACTTAAGGTCCTCCGAAGCCCAGAGTTAATTAGCTCCAACAGAATAGCTGAATGAGTAATGATATGAATTATAGAATCGAACATTTTAGCCCGGATGAAATTTTCATTGAATAAACCTGTTGCCTTAATGTTTCGACGTCGTAATGCACGTTCGAGGGTTGCGTAAATTTGGCTCTGTAAATTATTCCGGCGTTATCACGTATTCATCCGCGTGCGCGCGGGGGCGTTTGTTTTGCAATGCAATAAGATCGGCGAGGTCGCGGCGAAACAAACCGTAAATATCGGACCGTTAGGGGTGCGTTCTCGCGAAATTACATCTGAGATCGATTGGATTGCTTTAAAGGAACGCAGTTGCTAATAACCGATTCAACGCTGCTCTTTATATATGATTTCACATACGAGTATGTATTATTTCATATCCTTTGATTATAGCGCATCATACAATTCGATCATACTCGATGATTCCAGACATGATCATATATTTATTTATAGTTTTGTATCATATCATTAGATCATTTTAATATCACGATACATTTAATTTTGTAATTAGTATGATCATATTTCAGTATGATCATATGTTACTCATACTGATATCTATAGATCGTGATATATCATCAGATCTTACTTTATATCACAGCACACATAATTTTTTGATATGACCATATGTTACTTATATATTGCTTCGTATTTTTAGATCATATCGATGGCTGGGAAGAAAAACCCCCATTCTCAAACTGGCAATGAAGAACCCTCATTCTCAAACTGGCAATGAAAAACCCCCATTCTCAAACTGGCAATGAAGAATCCTCATTCTTAAAGTAGCAATGAAAAACCTCCATTCTGAAACTGGCAATGAAGAATCCTCATTCTCAAACTGGCAATGAAAAACCCCCATTCTCAAACTGGCAACGAAGAACCCCCAATCCGTATTCATTGCCAGTGTGAAAATGGGGGTTTTTCATTGCCAGTGTGAGAATGGGGGTTCTTCTTTGCCAATTTGAGAATGGGGGTTTTTCATTGCCAGTTTCAGAATGGGGGTTTTTCATTATCAGTTTAAGAATGGGGGTTTTTCATTGCCAATTTGAGAATAGGGGTTCTTCTTTGCCAATTTGAGAATGGGGGTTTTTCATTGCCAATTTGAGAAT
>JABFOV010005263.1:0-12378 GCA_022817685.1 Aradophagus sp. ZL-2020
TATTTTCTTTGCTTAATCACTCAGTATCTTGGATTAAGGAAACTTTTCTTGGCTCAAGAAAATTTATTCTTGGCAAAATATCAAGATACATTTTGTCTTGAACCAAGAAAATTTTTCTTCACTCAATTCTGCAATTTTAAATGTACAGGAATTTCCGTTCGTACATAACATACGGCTTTGAACTTGGACTAATGTTCATAACAAAATTTGCTGTTTTCTTTGTAAAATGTCTTTAATTTAACTAATGTATATTAATATCGATGTTTATTGACTACTTTACGTAGTATTTATTATTTTTCGTAGTGTTTAATCGATTTTTTGTTATCAATAAACACATTTTGAATGATAATGTTTCAAAGTTCGAACTCGTATATTGTATACGTACCAAACTTTTTGTTCATAATTTTATGAACAAGAAGTTTTGACGAGTTCGAAGAATTATTGTTTAATTTGTGTTTATGAAAATTGCAAAAAATGACCGAAACACTTAAGTCAATAAATATCAATATCGATGTATTTTTGTTGAATTAAAGAAATCTTACAAAGAAAACAGCAATATTTTTAATGAATATTTATCCAAGTTGAAATCCGTATATTATGTACGTGTGGAACTTCTTGTAGATACAAAAAGGGAGAAAATAAAATGACGGTCTCCTAAAAGTTGCACACATTTTCACTTGGCCGTCTCGCTTCCTCGTCAGCGGCGACACCGTTACAGTCTAGTAATTCCGTGGAATCTCTTGCCTTAAAAAACAATGATTTTTATCGTCAGTCGGTAATCCGACCAATAGCCGCGCCAAAATCCTCGACCTTGACCCGGGTCATAGGATTGAAACTGATCGAGACCAGGAAAGGATTCGCCAGCGACATTTATCACCAAAATGGAACTGCATGATTTTCATTTTTTTTTTCTTTTTCAAAGTTTATTATCGTTAGTTTAGATGACTGATCAAGCCCAATAATACAGTTGTCTCGATGGCCGAGCGGTGCATGTTTTATTCAAAAGCCACGGAGCGGATTCGGTGTAAGACGAGGCGCGGCGTCTCTCGCTTAAAGTTCGCGTTTCGCGTAATATTTTATGCGTACGACGAGTAACCACTGCGACGGTTTGCCGAGGAAATAGGATTTAAGCGTGCAATTCATCATTCGCGGCGGTGGCCCCGTTCGCCGGCCAAGACCCCCCCGGTGATTTATCGCCCCTGAAGGTTCTCCGCTCAGATTTCGCCCAAGACTGGGACAACGGTTTTTGGCTCCGTGTAAAACAACGGCGCATCGCTCTTAATTAATTACAGATGTCGCTGTGCGCCGCGCACAGCAACATCTACGTCTGACGGAAAAGGCGTTTTACTGATTTCACGTTGAAATACCGAGGAGTATGTTCAAGTTGTCGCGATATATGAAAATCAACTTGCGCGGCGATCGAAGGTCAGACGTCGGGTTCTTGTGTTTACAAATTGACCGAACGAGCGTCTTTAAACGTGACGTCTCACTTTGCCAAGTTTGATTTCATTCTTCAGTTTATACATACTTGATTTTATATATTTTTGTTTGTAATCCGGCTCCGGGAAAATCAATACGTTATTGCTCTTAGAAAGCTCGCATTAAAACGAAACAAATCTTCTTATACGATGGCACGTCAATTTTTAAACAGGTTCGGTACACTTTGCGTCAACTGTAAAAGATTTGCTTTGACAAAGAAGCAACTTATTTTTATAATTTGGTTTAAAAACAGAGGATATTTAAATTTGAATATTCTAAAAATTAATAATCCTATTGATTGTAGTTGCGTATCAACCGTGATTGCGAAAAAGCAATTAATTATTTTTTTAAACGTAAATGAAAATCTTCTTACACAAGCATTCATTTTTTATACACAAAGATGAAATGATTTTTTTTATGTTTGGAATATATTACGTGAAAGACAATTCTTTTTTAAACGAATTGATTAATTTTATCATAATCAGTCCAAAATCAATTACTCAAAACAGAATCATTGAACATTTCAAATTTTCTGAATTGAACCGTTTAAGCTTCCGACATGTTAAACTAAGGCACTTTTGTCCACTTCACGCTAATCAATTAATTTCGTCGCAACTAATCAGTCAGAATCAATCACCCCCACGATTAATCGATTCCCGATCGACGATAAAATGTCCTTGATATCCTCATTCCCGAATCTTTGCCTCGCAAAGTATCGCGCGGTCGCATCTCAGCGGAATCGGCGATTAGCGTCGCGTGGAATATGTTTGCCTCGAGTGGATTTAAATGTTGTTCGCGCGGCGCGACGAGCGGCGAGTGAAAAATGGCCAATTCCGACAGGAGCGCCTTAGCTCAGACGCGACGGAGAAACGTAGACGTAGCCTGGCTTCCGCCCAAATTTCGGGCATTTTTTTCCGCCTGCTGAATTGGCTGTGCTAGCTTCAGTCACCCGGAATTTCGCGTCGCTGTGTTTGCACGACCTTCGGTCGATATAACGGAATAGTTGAACCAACGCCTTCAACGTCCCGGTCCATTTTTTCCGTCGTTCCTCTTTTTTTCCATTTCTTCTCTCTTTCTCTACCCCCCCCCCCCCTCCCCTTTGCCTTCCGTCCTTTTTCTGTTTTCTCCCGGCTCGTTCAATTATTTTGCCGCGTCACGTATATCAAGCGCAAAGGAAAAAAGAAGCCCAAGTCCATGAATCATGGCATTGTATAAATTTGCTACGCAATTGCGATTCAGCCGGGTTATTGATATTTGCTTTAAATTGCGAGCGCTTTCTTCGTCGGGGGCTGTAAGATAAAATGTCGATAGCAGGCTTCCCGTAGCGCTGGTGTGAAAGCTGATTTTAGAGTGAGACGAAAGAATCGTCGTAATTGATTGGTTTATTGCGGCAGATTTTCGCGATGTTGTGCATTCGGGATTGTGCGTTGTTAAATTATGCGGAAAAGGGCTGCAGTGATCGAGGGGCACTTTTTCCTTTCGGAGAAATCCGATTTTGATCGAAGTGCAATGTGGACGACGGAATTCGAATAACAATTGGGTATGTAGATGAAATTTCCAACGTTTATCAATTAACGAAAATTATTTTAATGCAATTTAACAACATATATTTTAATTATAATTGAACAATGGTGTTCTAAAAGTTGACTATATTCATAATTATTCTTCTTGAATTATTCGAAATAAAATACCCCATCGTTTTTGGATTAGAAAATTGTATTAGTTTGAATTTTCGTTTACTAATAAACGTTGGAAATTTCGAAAGCATAATTAGGTATAAACAAGGAATTTTGATACCTTTTAATTTTTGTATACAAATCTCGACGGTGTTGAAATGTGTACAAAAATTACCTTGACTCGCTTATTTGAAATTTCTATTTTAAAATGAAAAAAATGACAAAGTTCAGTTCAATAATTAAAATTGAATGAATTACATTTTCTATTAAACATCACAGAAGAAATTGTAATACGGTGAAGCAGTCGGAAAACTCAATGTTGACATTTTTCATTGAAATAATGCTTTAATGAAAACATCAAAAACTGTTTCAGAAAGTTATTCAAGTTCGTATATTGTGTACGAACATAATTTCTCGTACATAAATATTGCAGTAAAAAATTGAAAGTCAAAATATCTTCGAGTCAGCAACCGATATTCGTTGTGCATTCACTAAATTAAAACACTCCCTTTATTTTCTTTTTTTTTTGTTTTTTTGTTTTTTTTTTTTGTTCGTTTTCGGAAAACCAGAACAACTTTATAATCTTCGGAGATTTATGTTGCCGCGTATAGTCAGTCGTCTATGCATAGCGTGTAAAAGAACTCGCGTGATAACCTTCGGTCGGAGGTTTTAAGCTTCAGACTCGAGCCTTATCCACGTAATGTAATCAACGAAAAGTAATGGCTCAGACAGAATGAAAGCCAGACCTTTTCCGTCAAAAAAGTGCAAAAGATCTTTGTAAATTGGAGTTGAGATTTACTTCATAAAAAGGGGTTTAATTTTAGATAAGTTCGTCCCTCCAAATATTTTGCATGCGTGTTCTATCAACGGATAAAAATCCCCCCTCCCGATCTGGATCTTTCGTTACGTTTGATAATTTATCGTCGAATATCGAATTTATGAACGTAAACCGGTGTATCGTCAGGAGTAATCCTGTACGCCAATAATTCACTTTAATTGAAGCCGCGGGCGACGGTGCAAGAATGCATTAATTGCGCTAATTTTTTAGCATCTCATTATGGGAAATGTAACTCGATGATATCATTTTGCACTTATCAGAAAGCGAAAGACAATAGAGTAGTGCTCAATACTAATTTGCAATTTACTTTTCTACATTTCGCGACGAAAAACTGTTGTGAATCCTAACACAAGATATGTCAAGGTTATTCCAATTAAGACAAATCTAACATTTGAGTTAATTTAATATATATACATAATTAGCTAGAAATATTAAGGAATCATTTATAATTACAAGTACCGTATTTATATACATTTTTCTTATACTTTCAAATGTTTATCTTGCACAACTCAAGGTCAACTCGAGGATTGTAGGGTGGATGTACCAGTAGATGACCGCGTACGAGTGAATGACCACGCCAACATAGTGAACAAGATAGGAAATACAATTTAAACGAGTGGTCATTCATTGGTACCTTTACTCTAAATAGAATTTCTATTCGCTATATTGAAAAATATAACTGTATTTCAATAACTTTTGATTTCGTGTAACTTATATTGCAGTTCATATTTCCGTACTATCAATTTTTGTAATTACAATTGATTGCACCAATATTGTTCGTGTGAAACATATTTCGAAAATAGTCCAGCAACAAAACAATATTCTTTTAACACAATTACCTTTTTTGTTCGAATAACAATCAAAGACTTGTATTTATCACACATTGGATTGATTTTTCCGTCGATGCAACGGAGCACTCGGAATGACGAATCCAACTGAATTTGTTGAATTGGTTTGAAAGTTTACTAAACAAGTGTTTTTCCCACCGGTGTCGTTTTCCCGCGGTTAATGGCGCGCACTTTAAGCGCTTAAACAAAAACAATAGTCGCCAAGCATGTGTCATCGTCTTTTATTAGACCTTGTCTCTTTTTTTCTCTCGCAAGCGGGGTTTTGCGTTGATAAAAGTGCCCGGGGGTCGTTAACTCCCGCGGAACAAACGAAAGCGGCGGGCTTAAAGTTGAAATGCGCATTAGGTATACGCGACGTCTGGAGTGCATTGTAGCGTTTTACTCGCGAATTATTGGACAATAAAGTTACGTCAAACGACGCGGCGGTATATTGAGACGAGAATGGCCTCGAGTAGCGCGGAACCATTTTCCCAAGACGCGTCCTTTGCTAAGAAATAATCGGGAGAATCCGCGTTACAGTCGAGCGCGATCAAAAGTGTCGTTGTATTATTTTACAAGTAATATTCGCGAGCCCGCGTATTTTACCAAATATTGGCAACGGTTCAACGATCCTACGACGCCTGTTTTTCGGCCGAATGTGCCCTAAGAGTCGCGGCTGTTTTTGCGAAGGCAAGTCTTATTGCGTCACAAGTCTCGCGTCATTACGTACGGCGTTGCACATTCTTTTTTCGCAAAGAATACATTTTTAGTATACATCACTTTTATCACGTGACGTTGCGATTATTAATTCGATGGACATCGGTTTTACAAGTCAATTTTCGATTGAAATTATGTAAATTTACAATTTATAGGAGACTTTAAGACGAGTAATCTGCTGCGCCGAATTTCAGAAAATTCTCGACTTGCTGTATAACGTTTTTTTGCGATGAATCTTTTTTCTCTTTTTTTTACGCAGAGAAAAAAATAGTTTAATATACTTGTCAAAGACAATTTGACATTGTGAATGTTGCTTTAAACATTTGAATCCATAATCAACTTTCATGCTTGTATAACATTTTCAAACAAAACTTTGCTTAAAATCAAAATTGTGTTCAGTCTATTGTTGTTCATTAGGTAATAAATTGTTAACTTAACTAACGGCGTTGATAAGACTCGCTTTCGAAGAAAATTTCAATTTCGATACGAACAACGCGTTTGATCATGTTTACTTGCTTGGTCAACGCAATTATTAACTGACTCGCCAGCCACGTTGCACGGCTAATTTTCCTGCGAATTTTTCCGTAATGCAATTGCCCACGGTTACGT
This sequence comes from Aradophagus sp. ZL-2020, assembly GCA_022817685.1. Taxonomy (NCBI): domain Eukaryota; kingdom Metazoa; phylum Arthropoda; class Insecta; order Hymenoptera; family Scelionidae; genus Aradophagus; species Aradophagus sp. ZL-2020. The sequence goes on from JABFOV010005263.1 coordinate 6,147, forward strand.
AAACGCTGACGTAAAGCAAGGCGCGTTATCAATAGTTACAATCTTATTACCGTGGACAATATTTATATAATTTGTCAGAATTTTCCGCGTTTCCTTGCTTTTCGTTCGCTCGAAATTACTTTACCGTTATTTCCCGGCGATGCTGCATCTTTGATGAAGTCGTGATTTCAATTTTTTTTTTTTTTTTTTTTTACCTTTATTGTTACTTCTGTTGTTTTGATGGGAAATAAGGTGTTGAAAATGTCCAACATTTCATTTTTATTGAGATTTAACTTTAATCATTATCTGATGAATATTCCATTCAGTAATTAACTAAAACGTGATTGAATTGAAGTTTACTTTTAATTTTGCTATGTTTTACGTACAAATAAAATTTCTTAGCGCATTTTCGCGACATTTATTCTCGTTTATAGAAAACTATTGCATTATATATTTTTAATTAAAAGCTTTGTTTTAGTTAATTCACGTTTTATTGAATTTAACCATCAAGGGCGAACCGTGTTTGAGTTGAAATGCTCGGATAATAGATGTTCCAAAGTAAATGAAAAATAATTCCGATAATAAATTTAATTTAAATTGATAATGCTGTATTCAAATCCAGTTACTTTGCGAGGATTACGGTTATTCTGAATGGGCATTTTTCTGAAGAATGGAAACGCATTTATTATGAGCAAATACATACCATTCAACGGGCATTTTCTTAAAAAAGTGTTTTATCATTGGTAAAACTTTTTCATCCGTGATCGCAGAAAATTGTAAGCGATTTTATTATGCCACAGTCACTCATTTTCTTCGCCGTTGAATGTCATTTTTACATGATTAAAATAATATCCGTTTTATTTTACGATTGTTGAATTTATTTCATTATCGAACATTTATAATATAAAATTGTATGTAACAAGTACCGACGATTTTGATATTAATTCCTCAGAGAGAATTTATATTCGGTTACAATTTTGTTTGCCAATTTCAAATGAAGGTAAACGAAATAAAAGTGGACAAGGAATATTTGTTAAAATTCGATCACACCTAAAGTAAATATTCGTTGAAAACGTTGTTTAATGAAGATGAACTTATTATAGCGGAATATTTGCAATGTCTATTTATCGTAAAATTGTTTCAAAGCTTAACGAAAAAAACCGACACATTGTCTCTCAATGACATCTCTCAATAATAACCACCAACAATACGTTATTTTTATGCAGTATTTAATGTCGTATAACGTATATGTTTATTTTGCAACGTTTACAATAACTCAAGTTAATCGCGGATTTAATTTTACAATGAATTGCGCGTACGAATATTAGTTATGTATTCACGAGAATGCAAGTTTTATTACAGATTAACGTCCTTTTACCAGACTAGAATTTTCATACTTATATTTTTTTATATACAAATATATTTCTTTAATATATCAAAAAATTTTATTATACTTTCTATAATTTAAAATTTTTAATGTGGTTTAGAATAAAAAAGAAAAGTAACTATAAATTTCAATTATCCTTAAATAAATAATATTCTAAAGATGTTCATCGCAGAGTCCGAAAACCGGTAAACTTGAAAAATTTGGAAATGTCAGGAAAAGAGATTGAATGACCATATTACGTACCAATTTTAAAACGATTTATCTTAATCCCGACCAAATGTAACAAGTTTATATTTTATTAAATAGCAGTTCATTTAGTCTTATTCCTTTATTTATTGCTGGTTATTTTACTTCTTCATGGAATCATAACAATAACTTACATCAATAGTACAATTTATAAATCAATGAAACATGAACCATTTCTATAAACACTTTTCGAAAAGTTCGAAGAATTGATTTTTCCTTTTCTGCAAAACAAAGTTAACGATTAATATTATAACACGAAACATCAATTTTTCGTTTACAAAAGTAATATATTGATCGCAGAAAAACAACATACAAAGTATCTTACCACTTTAGTATGTTAACCACGTACACGTTTCCCAACTTCATGTATTATACGTATTCTTGGATTCATAAACTCGGGGTGATTCTTCAGTCCCAGTTCCAGTTGAGAACTTTAGTCAGTTTCACAACGATTATTATTCACCAACACAACATATTTTTTCGAAATTTAATTACAAAGTCAGTAAATTGCGTGTTATGGTTATTCTACAAGAAATGAAACACTGAATCGTTATTAAGGTTTTCAATTGGGACAGATCAAAAAATTAGGCACACTAACTCGAAATATTTTTCTTCTATTTTTCCAACAAGAAATATTTGTCTTCGTGCATCTTACAAATACACCGCGTTGTTTATCACTGAAAAAATTGTTGTAGCATTTTGTAAAGTAAAGTCAAACGAAATCAGCGACCTCATTGAATTTAATGATCACAAAATAGGTCAGAAAAAGGGACAGGGTCGCAAACAGGGACATTCACTTCGGATTCGGCGATGGAAATACGGCCGCGAACATTCCGCGTGTTTTAGACCGTTAAATTATCTCGGGGCGAAATGTTGGAAAAAGTTGACACTCCCTCAAGGGTGCGGGCAGATCGCGTATCGCGTCACGGCGCAGCTGCATTCAATTTTCGTTAGTTAATTGCTGGGCTTAACATACGCTGATGAAATTTCCCATCTGCCGTAAAAGCCGGCGAAACAACCGGCACAGAATCAACGGTAACTTACGCAGATACTCTCCGAGCGAATAATAAACTCGAGACCAGCGTCGGCAAGTTAACGTTTGCTATCACAAAGCGGTAACACTGTAATCAAGGTCAAATTGTAGCTCGGTATTAAGTGGCGGTTCAGGTGGAACGCAAACGAGGTCAAGCTCCGAAGGTTACGACTATTTATTAAACCGCTACTGCGGTCGCGCCGGCGATTACTTCCTGCTCATTATGGCCTATCTCCGAAGATCCCGGTCTTAAAGCTTATGGATGTGACGGCCGCTTCGAGTGGGCGTACTGAAAAAGAGATTGCCGCGATAACGATCTTAAATTGTCGGTTTAACTATCTGTATACTGCAAAAACAAGTGTCGTTGATTAAAACGTGTTATAAGAGAAGGAGAAAAGGCACGGACGATGTCACGTGTCACAGATTGTGAACATGTACGTATTAATCATGTTTTGTATGTTTTTTTTACTTATTAAACGTTTTGTGAATATTTTTTACAATTATTAACAGTTTGTATGCAGATTACCACAAAATGCTGTTAGACATTTAAATTAAATAATATTGAACATCGTGACACAGTTGGCAATTATATTTAATGACAATCATAACAATTGATTAAAAGTAAGGACAAGGTTAATGTGGTCATAAACAGAGCGATTCGAGTTGAGTTAATAAGAAGCATCAATTCCGGACGAGAAATTTCGAACTTCTCCAATCGATTCGGAGAATCGATTAATCGGAATTACAATCACACGTGTACACGGAAAAAAAGATTACGTGAAAATTACTGTCGTTATCAAAGCAGTGTGAAGATCACGTTCCGAAAAATTATTACCTTTTTTTATTCAACTTTACTTGGACAGTAATCATAATATTTCGTTTACATTGAAAAAAGTACATGAATGCTTTTGAGACAAAGTGAACGTTTCATTATATCGTTCTTTCCGCGAAATATTGTATTAATCACGATCATAACGAAATGGTTGAAAAAATGTTATTAAAAAGATAAAAATAAAAAGATCAACGTACTGCGCGTAGAGAGTGAAATTCTCGAGACAAGTTCATTGGTTAATGCGAAAAAGAATTACACGCAACAAAAATAATCTGCCTCTAAGAAAAAAAATAGTTTTACACATAAACCATCTTTTTGCGGGAATTATAGCTCGGGACATTTGCCGGCCGGTAAACTTCACGCACACGATAAAACGGTCTAAAACAAACACGAACAAGAGGCAAACACAAACAAAGAAGCAATAAATCACCTACATAAATAATGCGCGACATTGCGCACAGCTCGGAGTCCCTTGTCGTCGCGTCTGACTTGAACCATGCTCGTACTACTTGCAGCCGCTCGTTGATTATCGTCGGCGCACTGCCAGTCCGGTTCACTCGGCGCGCAGCTTCCGGTCAGCCGGCGAGCTCCGCTAACTGGAACGACGTTTACGCTTCGGCCCAACGCCTTGCCATTTTATCCTTCGACTTTTTGCCGCGACTTTTTGCCGATATCCGCGACGAGACAATCGACTGGCGCGTTTGCATACACTGTTAAAAATCCGGAGTAAGAATGGAATTTCGGGAGTGCAATTTTCACTCAATAACGGATATCCAGCAGGTCCTCACTTTAACGGAGTAACAAAAACGGGAGTGGCGGTAAAAGTGTAAAATTGTATTTAATTGAGCATGCGCAGTGTGCTCTGCGTATGCGTAATATCCGAAGTCACTCCGTGATTGAGTGATATCTTACACCGTAAAACCTACACTCTACACTTTCCGTTGAACTCCAAATATTTTTAACAGTGTATACTGCGGCAATTAAGAATTTTACTTTCCTTTATTTCCGACGAAAAAGTGCGATAAAGGATTCGGTAGACGTTACTGCAATTTTTCTTCTTATCACGAAGAGAGCTGTTGACGAGGTAAACTTTGTTATCTCGTTACATTTTTTATTGTTTTTAAATATTCAGTTATCTTTTCAAGAGAGAGTAGTAATGTTATGATGAGAAAATACAGTTGATAAAAATAAACGATTATATTGGGATTTGAAAGTTTGTTTATTTAGAATTCGAAAGAGATTTATTTATACAACTGAATTAAACAGATTTTGTCAGTGGAACGTAGTTGAATGTAATTTTTGTGTTGCCGATTAAATTCATTTTGTGAAAATGTCTTTTATTCATGTTCTTGAAGTTCTCAACGTTTATTAGCAAACGAAAATGAAATCTGATATACTTCTTCATATAAATAATAGTATTTTTTGATTGAATAATTTTACAAGAAAAAGCTTGAATATTTTAATGTCTGAGAATATAATTTTTTAATTTTCGATTACAATATATATGTATTGCTAATTTATATAATAATTAATAATATATATAATTAATATAATATGTATAATTAATGTTCGTTTATTAATAAACGTTGGAAACTTCAAATCCTATTTTATTCAATGATGAATATTTTATGTTAAATCAGGACAATTAAAAATAAACTGAACACATGTCAATCGTTTAAAATTTTAGCAGAGAATTTTCTCAGAGTATTTCTAAATATATACTCAAACTAAATATATTTTGTATTGACTTTATACTTAACATACGTTCTAAATGAACAAATATTGAATCTGTGTAACAATTAATTTAAAACCCCAAATATTCGGTACACACAATAGAAAATTACATGTACGAGACATTTGAATTACGAACGTCGAAAAATGAAACAAAAGAAGAAGAAGAAACGTACACAGAAATATGTTTAATATTTGAAGATACAGCAAGTAGTTGTGTACTGAAAAAAATACGTATATTTCACAGGTCAAACTAAATATTTATCAAACAACGTCACGCGTATTATACAAGCATTTATACCTAACACATCAACAGTTATTCTTCACCACCAAAAAAGTTTCACCATGAAAAACGCCGACTATTCACCGTAAAACCATTTACACCCACATCATCATAATCGTCCTCCCGGAATCTGTCCACATAAAAAAAAAAGAAAGGAAAAACGCGAACGACCATGAACACGAGTCATTTCCAGACGAGCCCGCGGTAAAAGATCGCCGTCAATCACAGCGACATAAATCCGGCGAGCAATTGAATTAAAGCCGGGCACATTAGCGAAGCGCACGATTCCGTGAGATATTTGCGTGGAAATCGAAGCCGATGAAAAATCGATCGTCTTCGGCGAGGCACTTGGGACTTCGGGTGGTTAATGAAATTATCAGGGGCGCGCACAAATTGCTCGTGAAAGGCAACAAGCAGGCTGCCGCGTTTGGGCGCAGCGACCCTCGCGTGTTTCGCGTATCAGGAGTCGCCGGGGTGGAGCGGGGGGGGGGGGGGGGAACGGTTAAACCCACCGAAGGGATTTTGGTCCCCTTTTTAAATTGGCCCCCCTGGCCCTCCGCCGGCCCACCCGCCCCTTAAAAACCCCCCTTCCGCGCCCGGGCCCCCCCGGGGCCCGCTTCTAAAACCGTTTCTTTCCCATTTTCCCCGGCCGGTCGCGGGCGTGGTTTGGGGTAAGGGGAATTTTTGCCCCCGTACCGCCCGCGTGGCCGTGGGGCCGCGTCCTCTTCACCCCATCCACTC
>JABFOV010005264.1:0-12374 GCA_022817685.1 Aradophagus sp. ZL-2020
CCCGTACTCTTATACCAGCCATACCGATAACGCTGGCGCCAGATCTACTGATAAGATCAGAGACGGGCCGGTTTTTCATAGTACATACAGACTACTAATGTAGAACATAATACATTTTGTCCAATTTTGAAAAATTAGTTACAGCCATCTGTAATTGTATATAATTTCTGAACTTTCATTGTAAATATTCTAATTTTGACTAAATTTTTTTTATCACTAAATGCTATTGCAATAAAATATTGACTACGCACCAAGTATAAAAACAAAAAGATATGTTGAGTATATTGGTTAAATCGCAAACTTTTGTTACATAATGTTTAAAAAAAAGTTGATTTAAAATGTACTTACTGCGAACAGATAAATAGTATAGTAGTGGGCTTTTATAAAAATACGCAAAATGAATTTGAGCATAGTAAAATCAAATTAAATTAGTAATAATTGACATTTAAATAAACTATAGCAAAAATTTAAATATACATTTAAATAATTTTGATTTACATTAGACCAGCTCGAAAAATACCACTTGAAGTCGGAAGGGATATTCAAGGAATGAAGGGGTATTTGAAAACAAATATATCCTTTTATTACAAGCGCATTCAATAAATTTATTAAACCTTGAAATTCGAATATCACTATATGTAATAAAACGTTGAAGTCATATAAAGAAGACAAATAAATCAAATAAACTTGCAGGCATACAAAATAAAGACAGATCAAACAATTGTAAATAATAAACGATAACTGTTAATATCGAATTCATATAAACAATTTTAGAATGTAGTTGAATCAATTAAATTAAACTAAACTAATTAAATTAAATTATTAATATTCCAATTAATCATATGTATCAAATTATTGAATCTAAAATATTTGAGTATACAAAACTCCAAACAACACCGTAAACTCTCGAGTTGCTGACGGTTAGTATTAATGTTAGCCCAATGCAAGAATTACAGGTCTTTCAGTATCGAGTTAACCCGGGAGTGGGCGCGCATTTATTGTGCCTCTTTGTTTATCAACAAACTCGCTGCTCGGTTATCTTTGTTTTGTCGGTCGAAATGACCATAGCGCGCCCACTTACGGGTTAAGACGAATACTAAGTATATTAAAATCGACTAGATTCTTCTTTCTTCTTTTATTCTTATTTTTATTATTTCTTCTCTTATTCTTGCACTCTGAAACCCAAAGTACGGTAAAAAAATACAATTATTTTTACGCTTCATTTCTCTCAGTGAATGAATAAGTCCTTAGAGCGATCGACGAACATATATATATATATATTAAAGTTATGAATTAATACATATAATTTAATAAAATGAAATATAAGTAATAGAGAACCAATATAGACTTATCGCCCCGAGATTGTTAAGATGCTCGATGTCGCAGCACGAGATCAACTGTACAAGCCGAGAAGTGGTTAGCTCGTTTCAAAAGCACGTTAACAAATTATAAGAGTTACTATACGACAATTAACTAATACGTTTAAATAATTGGCATCGCTAAGATGACTTTATTAGTAAGATGATATTTCTGATGGCCGTTAAATAATTTTGAAAAGTGCCACTCGCAAACAATATCAATTTTGATAATTTCCATAATCTTTCGAATAAGCCGTGACGTGATTATTCAAATAAATCATTTATATCCATGAGTGCATTGATTTTCATCTGAACAAATCAACATTGCTGAAAAAATAATTCTTAAAAAGTTCATGACATTTTTAACGTTGCAAAGTAACGCCTATATCTGACAATAACATTTCTTGCTTTAACACATGATTCTTACTTGTGTCAGAAAAATCTAGGGTCTCTAAATATTAATTTACTAAAAGATTGGTAAATATGTTTTTCAAGGTGGTTTTACTTTTCTTAATAGGAAAAACATTGTACTCAACTCGGTAAAAATAATTTTTACATTAATAGCCCGTCGGACTACGTAATAAAAACTAGGCTTGTCAAATATTCAATTCGAACACATTGGAATGGTTTAAAAACTTCGAATCATCGAATTTTCAAACGTAAATATTCAAATAATCGAATCTTTGAACATTAAAATATTTGAATATTCGAATCTTTAAATAATAATTTTTTGAATATGATCACTCAAATAAACAATTCATTACTACTTTATATTTAAACATAATTTTTTATCGATTTTACAGCCCAAAGTAGCTATATCAGCGACTTAAATCGTACAATTTAGGTCCTTAATTCAACGATTTATTTACCTCTGTGTACATGCAAAAATTATAGCATTTGAACTCTTTTTCGATGGAAGAAAACAGGCAGTTTCTTGCTCCTCTTTGGAACCGTCAAATTTTACAGACTCTTTATACATAAATAATTATTTATTCGTGTTCAATTGTTCTGAATTATTGTAGAATTTATATCTTATTAGGTTTCGCTGTATTTTATGTGAGTGCAATTTGTGAAACCTGTGCAGTGGTGTGAAAAAGTACATTACTGATACTAGAGTAACCAAAAAATTTAGCAATAAGGATAATGAAATTAAAAGCTTGTAAAAAAAAATTGTCAGGGGTTCCAGGCCCTTTATTTATTTTTGTTCAGTTTTGAGGCTTAATATGTAATATTCTTGTTGATCAATTTTCTGACTACGTCATCACTTATTGATTAGTGAATGAAAATGAAAATTGTAAATTGAAGTGCCCGCGCAGAAAATGTAATTGCCAGTTGGTATGGCAAAAGTCTGGATCGTAATCGCGAGCCAGACGCATGCCAGATTTATGCCATACTAGTGCCAGATTTTAGAAGTCTAGCATTAGTACGGCATGTATCCACTAGACGTCTGGCCCATGGTTACGATCCATACTTTTGCCAGATAATTGCCAGACCAGCTGGCATTCTTTTTTCCACGTTCATGAATTTAAAGAATCAAATATTCTCATTGAAACTGTTACACAGCCCAAGTTGTTTCATATCATTTTCTCATTAACACTTGGGATCAATGATTGTCGATAAATTACTTTTCAATGGTCGCAGATATATGGAAGAAGCAGTTAAATGGAAGAAGTCTGTACCTCAGCCGATGCTTAAAACAGCTGAAAATACTTGAAAACCCGTATTTGGCTCACATTTTAAAAAGCAGGTAATTCGATAAGTGCACATTTAAATTAATTATTTTCAAAATTAGTTTACTCAAAAGTTGACACTATAGCTTTATTGAAAACTATAATACATGTAATCGTTTATAGAGCCTCCATGGTGTAGTGGTGAAGGCGTCTGCCTGGCGAGCATCAGAACGCGAGTTCGATTCTCGTGCGGGGGCGTTCATGCTACTGCAGCATGCTGTGCTTCAGGTGGAAAAGTTACTGGTTCGAGGATCATGTCTGGCCAATAAATGGCATCATGACCTCCTACTGGTAACTCTGTACATCGACTTTACAAATTACTATTTTCACAAAGTTACTGATGATTACGATTAAGTTGCTGAACCTATCTTGTAGTTAGAGACTTCTTTAAATGTAACCTGAGATACGAGCTGTTTGAATCGTTCGATGCGATACAAGCTTCTTCAATCTAACCGTTGATATATAATATAAATAAACTTAGATTTTGGATTAAGGTTACAAATGAAAAATAAATGACAAATATTAATTTGGTCACGTGATTTTACAACATCATCGACAATCATTGATGGATCTCAAGCAGATTCCTCCACGTGGTGAGATCCGGGCAATGCTTATTTATAAACAATTTAACTGGTTTTATAAAACATGGTATTGACGTATACAAACAATTTTCGAAGCACAAATTATCCCTATATATACTGCAAATGGCAGTATCTATAATGTGCCACATTTTGAGACACTTAGACATCTTGGTGGTACCGTCGATAAAAAAAGTTTCTCATTTTAAAATATATTACAAAAAATGTGTATCAAACTGAGATTCATTTGTTGTCTCATTTAATGCTGAGACAGATTTTCACATCTCAATTTTGGAGATATTGAAGTGAGAAATTTCTTTGTCTTCAAAATAAACGCTACGATGCAAATGACACATTTTAAAAAATATCATTTTGAAATATCGTAAAACAAAACGCAGAATACGTATAATTTTTTTTTTCCAAAGTGTAAAATGTGTCTTAATTTCAAAGCGATTTAATAACTTATTCGATATTACTCCCAAGGTTTATCGGATTGCTCCGAATATACTCTGGTTCGAAGTTCAGACTATTTTAGACAGAAAAATTTTTAGCTTGAAACTATCTGAAAAATTGAATTCAAATTGAATTTTTCATACAATTTTTTGCTGAATGTATATAATAATTAAAATCATACACTTTTAGACTAATTTTGAGGTTAATTTTTTATACAATTTTTTTCTAAAAGTATTTGATTATAAAAATCAGACACATTCAGTAAAAATGTGTATGAAAAATTGAATTCGAACTCAATTTTTCAGATGCGTTTTTCAGATAATTTTAAGCTAGTAGACAATTTTCTGTCTAAAATAGTCTGAACTTTGAACCAGGGTAGCTTTTGCAAAGAAATAAAATATTAAAGTCAACTTTCAGATGGCTTAAAAGTGATGTCACTGTTGTCATTGTATTTTAAAATGACACTTAAGTATTACTGAAAAATTTGTTTTAACAAATATATGTGACTCTATTGTAACTCATTGTATAACCACAGATAAGTCGCATGTGATGCCACAACGAGGTCATATGACATTTTTATTTGCTTCAGTATCTATCGAAGACTTAGATAAAATAAAAAAAAGTTACGTTTAAAACTGATCGACCTGCGCTCGTCGCAGAAATGCCGTATAATAACTTAGCTAGTAGGACTTAAGTAACACTAAAAAAGCAAGTATTTCATTCAAGACGTTTTGCGTAATTGAGCAAATATTGTTTGTGATGAATGAAGAAGCTATCTCAATTGGTGAAAAATACATTGATTATTCAGAAAACATATTCACTTTGTTATACTTGTCGATATACCACAAACAGGTCCTACAAGTCAACAAAGACGTGTTTGTAACCAGTTAAAAATGTTTATAAATAATCAGCTAATATCTGCATTTTATATTTCATTTCCAAATACCATTATTTTGTCACACAAAAACGTAATTTCACAAACAACACTAAGATATACATAATGAATTGAAATAAATACGTATCACAATGAAAGTCAACGCGAGAGAAATTTTTTCGTCTTGACAGTAACACCACACAACAGGGGTCTTGTCTTTGGGACGAGACCTACATTTTTTGATTATATAGGTGGCAAATAGTGCTATCATTGCAATTACACCCTTAAAGACTAGATTTTGTGGCTAGGATACAAAAAAAGTGATTCATTATTTTGACTATAAAAACGGAACGATGCAAGATAATTCAAATTTAAAAATTATACATAAACGCTTTTGATCAGAACTTCGGTTTGTTACAGTTCAACCTTCATCACTTGACGAGGCATACAAGAAAAACTAATTTTTCTGTTAAAAAAATGCATTAACTCAGTTTTCTAAATATAATTTTGCAGGATAATTCAAATTTAGCAATTACACCAGGAAGTTTCTGACTAGAAGTTCATTTTGTTACAGTCCTACCCTTGCCATTAGACCAAAGACATAAAAACATTTATTTTTATGCTAAAAAGAGGCAACATTCTAATTTTTTATATTTATTTACAAATTATTACAAATTACAATTTCCGAGAATAGCATATATTTACACCTCTTTTCAGAAAAAAATACGAAATTAGGAACAATTACGAACAAATTGAACTCGCTTGGTTTCTTTTATGTGATGCTGTTTTATTTTTTTACTCAAAATCAAGAAATGTAAATTTCCAACTTTTTCAAATAAATATTAAGTTTCCAAAGACTTATACATATACAATATACAGTACAGACTTATACAATACAGTAAGTACAACTTATAAAAATTTTGTACGTTTGTAATCAATATGCCAGGGTAATTATTCAACGAATAAACTTCTCCATGATATCTTTCTGGCATAATTGCTACATTTGAATTATCTAAAGTGGTTCCCGTTTGAAAGACGATATATTCCGCAAAAAAAAAAAAAAATAAAAATAAAAATAAAAAATGAAATAAAAAGCTAGATTTTCGTGTTTCTTTTTAACAGAAAAATTATTTTTTTAACATTCCTTGTTAAGTGACAAAGGTTAAACTGTGAAGAAAATGAACTTCTGATCAAAAGCGTTTAGGTGTCATTGTCAGATTTCAATTATCTGCGTCGTTCCCGTTTTATGGTTAAAATGGTAAAGAAAAAATCTTTTTATATTGTGGCCTCAAAAGCAACTTATTAAGGGTATAAGTGTGATATTAGCACTATTTGGCACCTATATAATTGAAAAATTACGCTTCGGTGCCAAAAACAGAGAAAAAATGAAATTCTGTCGAGCAGTGTAATTGGCTGACATCTAGATAAGTATCTGGTACATTTTGGAAATATTCTCAAAATGATCTGTAAACCCTCTGGAGCAAGTTAGCACACGTTGGCAGCCAACTAGAAACAATTTAACTTACAACCGTGGCCTCTACATGATTCAGTTTGTTTTCATATTGCAGAAAATGTCTGAATATGCGTGTGGATGAAGTCTGAATAACCGCTGGTAAAAAATTGAGGAAAAACTTGCGATTCCATCCACAACCGGTTTATACACAATTTATTATTTCTTTTTTAATTTTGTTCCAACTTTACAAAAGGATTTAAACCCTCGAACTTGGAAACACGATATCAAACACTCTCCCACTCGTGCATTTTTCGGTACTATAACTTAATTTCGGACGACAAGAGTTGAATACCTCTTCCAGATTGTCCCCAACATTTAGCCAAAACTTGTCCAGATTCTTAGCCAAATAGCTCCCAGTATTCATCTAGAGTTCTGCCAGAAGCAAACTATTTACATTCAAGAATTGTCCAGTTTACATTTACATTGCTACCAGACGGCTACAACAAGTATATGTTTTGTTATACAATTTTTGATAATTTAGACAAATCAAAACCATTTCGTATATTGACAGTATCCAATCTTTGTCCATATACTTTTTTGACTTTTTCCAAATTTCAGTCAGGTAATAATGAGGTTCCATCCAGTTTCTTATCCATATCTTCGCGAGTAGAAAAAAATATTGTCAGCTGACTGGTATTAATCTGACAGAAGTAAGGCATTTATGTGCCATTCTCTTGCCAGACTCATGAAGTCTAAGATTAGTACCAGCCAACTAACAGCATTTTTTCTACGCGAGAAGATATGGACAAAAAACTGGATGGAAACTCATTATTATCTAGCTGAAATCTGGAAAAAGTCTGAAAAATATATGTACAAAGTATTTTTGGTGTCTCAATTATCGCAATGTTATAACGAAACTTGTAACAATCTCGAACAATGTAGATATAATTAGAAAAGTTCCTGAATGGATTTGAATTCAATATGAAAACAATTTGGATCATGTACAGGCCGCAATTGTGGGCCAAATAATTTCCAATTGGCTGCTAGGGTTTCCGCCTGACTTGCTCCAGAATCCAGCCAATTGTTGGCCAGACGAAAAATTGCTATTCGGGAAGTCAGTATTTCATTATATATTTCAGTATTAAGGATAGTATTACTTACCTATTAAACTGCACATTATCAAATTGTAGCACCTCCTTCAGTAGTTCTTAGAAAAAACTATTTTCATAGAATTAAAATTGTAGTAATATATAATGTTAATGTATAGATACCAATATCACGTTCTTTCTAACTATGCATTAAAAAAATATATTACGAAAACTTCACTGTTAAAGAAAGTTGGTGTAAAGTATCAGTTTCATTAAGTGAAAGCCTCTGCGTATAAAAATGTGAAACTGTGGAAGTGATAAAATCACACTGCATTAAGTATAAAATGATTTATTGGAGTAACATTTTTAATCAATGCTGTACTTGATACTTTTTAAACATTGAAGTCAATAAGTGATATTGCGTACAAAATACACCCGAACGCTTTTTTATTTGCTTTGATTTCCACCGGCGAAAGTCAACGAGAAAATCAGTAGTAATGTACACTATTCCATATTATTATTGAACAATTAATATTTGAGGAGACACGTTTCTATCATAACATTTTATGATGGAACATATTCTTCAAATCATTTCCTTATTCATTTTCATATACATGTATATTAATATTCATTTATTTTTACTTAATACAAAAATGTGATTAATTCGTTAAAAATAAGTGATACAATGATAAAATAACCAGGTTTCATTGTAATATTCCTAGTAGAATTATAGGAAATTAGAAGAGCAGATAGTGCGAATTTTATTTTACTGCCCCAATAGAACTCTTCATGTATTATGTTTATATCAATTGGGCATTGTTATTTATATGTTATATGCATAATATATGTATTTAGATATATACGTATATTGTAGAAATAAAAAATATGCGTTTTCGAATCAACCATCTTTCTGATCAAACCATCCAACCGATCTATATTATGCAAGTATGGAACAACCAGTATATATAATAGTACATTTCTGCCGAGGGCGCCACCTGCGCCCGAGACTTGAAAATTGTATCCTAGCAATGAAAATGATATTGCAAGATTCGGGTAATTTTCCCAATGCACTTTTCAGATAATAACTTAAGTGATTTAAAATCACCTAATAAACTTTCCCGTTACTAAACTATAAGTTCAGTAACCCTGGATGACAAGGGTAACTGAAAATTACTTATTGCACTTCCATCATGATGACATGGGTAAGCATGAGGTGATTTCGAGTCACCCAAGTCACAGTCAAAGAAGTATACAGGGTGTTCTTTGGCCAGCCGGATAATCAACGGTGAAGTTCACTTGTTGAATCCCCTCAAATGGAAATATCTATCAATATCTTTTAAAGTAGTGCTTGAAGCATTTGTATTTTTTTTGTGTTAACTAATATACACAACTATCTTTACGTCACCAACGGCTTGTATGTATTATTACATTTCTTCTTCTTTTCAATTTCTAAACGATATTGAAAAATACTGTTGGTGCAGGATGAGCTCACGATGTTTGGGAAGTTTACTCATGTTGTTGCGAAAGAATCGCTATACAACTGTAGAAAACGTCTCGTTCAGTAAAGTGTGGAATATACTTACATGTAAAATGTTGGTAATAACCGATAGGTCTACAATTAAAAAGCATTTAAATTTCGTCACGCTGTTAGACGTAAGTTGAAACATTATTTTCAACATTGAACGTTGAACGTCTAGTGATTAGTCGTGCTCGGGTCTATTTGCGTAGATAGTGTAATGTACATTCGGTGAGTTAGTTAACACTTCATAAATACATTAGCTGAGGTGAAAATAATAATTTATTAAATTCGTTTGTAAATTGATAGTTTGCGACGTCATTTAATTTAGAGTCCAAATCGGAAAGACTTACCAAATAACAGATACGATCAAACTATAAATCTAAATTAAATAATAAAAAAAAAAAAAACAATGAACAAATCAAATAAACAGTGAACTGCAGATTTTACATTACGAATGGTGAACTGTTCACCGAGGTCCATGATTTGCAGAACATAAACTGTAGACCGATGAATGTGTTCCTTAGACCGTGGACTGTGGACCATGAACCATTTGCCGTGGACTAGGGACTGCGGAAACGTTAACTGCTGACCAAGGAAGGTATACATCGGACCGAGAAAAGCGGATCATGGACTGCAAATCATAGACCATTTATCGTTAACAGTTCACTGCCATCTGCAGATTGTGATTTACGGGTTACAGACAACAAATCGAAGAATGCGAACTTTACACTACGATTGATTGATTGTGCATCAAAGACTGCGATCTGCGGAAAGTAAACTGTAGACCGTGGAAAATCTACCGTGGATCGTGGATTGTGGACCATGGACCCTGTTCCATGGACTACGAACTGCGAACTATGGACGACAATTGATGGACTGCAGATGAATAACTGCGGACCGTATATGATGATCGTGGACTGCAGCCCGAGGACCGTACACTGCGGACCGAGGAATGCGGATCACGGACCGTTAATCGCGTAGATTGTTCATCATTGACATCAGACTGATGTATGTGAACCGTAAATCGTTTTTTGCGACTCATTAACCGTCGATCACAGACCACTGACACTAGACAATGCACTGCGGACCATAGACTATAAGTAATGGTCTGTGGATCGAAGACTGCAGTATGTGGAATGTAAACTGTGGACCGTTGAAGTGTACCGTGGACCGTGGACTGTAGACCATGGACCATGTGCCGTGGACTACGGACTGCGGACCATGGATTACGATCGATGGACTGCGAGTGAAAGACTGCGGACCATAGACAGAGAAACGTTAACTGTTGACCGAGGAACGTGTATATAGAACTCAGAAAAGTGGATCATGGACTGCAAATCATAGACTGTTTATCGTAAACAGTTCACTGCCATCTGCAGATTGTGATTTACGGATTACAGACAACAGATCGAAGAATGCGAACTTTGCACTACGATTGATTGATTGTGCATCAAAGACTGCGATCTGCGGAAAGTAAACTGTAGACCGTGGAAAATCTACCGTGGATCGTGGACTGTGGACCATGGACCCTGTACCATGGACTACGGACTGCGAACTATGGACGAATGTTGATGGACTGCAAATGAATAACTGCGGATCGTAGATGATGATCGTGGACTGCAGCTCGAGGACCGTATACTGCGGACCGAGGAAAGCGGATCACGGACAGTTAATTGCGTAGACTGTTCATCATTGTCATCAGACTGTTGAATGTGGTTCGTAAATCGTTTTTTGCGAATCATCAACCGTCGATCACAGACTACTGACACTAGACAATGCACCGCAGACCATAGACTATAAGTAATGGTCTGTGGATCGAAGACTGCAGTATGTGTAACATAAGCTGTGGACCGTTGAAGTGTACCGTGGATCGTGGACTGTAGACCATGGACCGTGTGCCGAGGACTACGGACTGCGGACCATGGATAACGATCGATGGACTGCGGGTGAAAGACTGCGGACCGCAAACTGAAAAACGTTAACTACTGACCGAGGACCATATACATCGGACTCAGAAAAGTGGATCATGTTCTGCAAATCATAGACCGTTAATCATAAACAGTTCACTACCATCTGCAGATTGTGATTTACGGATTACAGACAACAGATCGAAGAATGCGAACTTTACACTACGATTGATTGATTGTGCATCAAAGACTGCGATCTGCGGAAAGTAAACTGTGGACCGTTGAAAATCTACCGTGGATCGTGGACTGTGGACCATGGACCCTGTACCATGGACTACGGACTGCGAACTATGGACGAATGTTGATGGACTGCAAATGAATAACTGAGGATCGTAGATTATGATCGTGGACTGCAGCCCGAGGACCGTATACTGCGGACCGAGGAAAGCGGATCACGGACAGTTAATTGCGTAGACTGTTCATCATTGTCATCAGACTGTTGAATGTGGTTCGTAAATTGTTTTTTGCGACTCATTAACCGTCGATCACAGACCACTGACACTAGACAATGCACTGCGGACCATAGACTATAGTAACGCTCTGTGCATCGAAGACTGCAGTATGTGGAATGTAAACTGTGGACCGTTAAAGTGTACCGTGGACCGTCGACTGTAGACCATCAGCCTTGTACCAAGGACTACACTACTTTGCGCGGAGCAAAAAGTGTGTTGCGCGCGCAACGTACTTCTCACTCTTAGCCTCGAAAATTTCACCTTTTCGCGACTCTCCACGAAATGAAAAACAACGTTCAAGTTTCAGTGGCACCCTCAGCAGAAATGTACTATTTTCTGAATCCACCATTAAAATTACCACATTTTAAGAGATATTTTAACGTTTCAAAGATTGATTTTTTTAAATAACATTAAAGTTATGAAGGCGAAAAGTCTACTTTTCATCGCGCTACGCGCTGTCAGAAAAGTCGAAATTTGACCTTTTAAAGCGATCTCAACAAGATGGATTTTTTGTAGGTTTTAATAAAAAAATTTGTTTCGTACAAAAAAAAAAAAAACGCGTGATTCACATTTTTAATTGAATAAATAAAAATTTTACATTTTATACAACAGTTAATGTTATTTATTTTTAATTTATAGTAAATCATCAAATAAAAATATCTCATTACTAAACAGTGTTAATTTATCTAGTACTACATCAAAGTATTATATTTTAGAAGAAACGAAAATTTTAATAAAATATCCATAACACACAACTTAAGCAGAACTAGTAATTATTGTGACAGTTCGTTAGGCAGGGATTAAATGCAAAAAATCTTAAACGTTTGCTTATATATGACAGAACATTGGTATGCGTGGATAATACATATAGAATATGAATAATAATATTTATAATGATACAC
>JABFOV010005265.1:0-12371 GCA_022817685.1 Aradophagus sp. ZL-2020
CCGCTGTCTCCCCGAAATGACAATATATATATCGGCGCGGGGGGAAAGAGTGGCGCGAAAATTGTACTCATATTTACAATAAACTCAATGGCACTTTTGCGTCGTATATTTAGTAGCCGCAAGAACAGTTATTAGCGCCGACCTGAGACTCGCCTGGCCAAAATTCTCGCGATTCATTAGCCGTGGGCTGCTCGTTACGGAAACTCGGATATTAACTTCTATCCACTGCAGTCACGTTGGAAGCGCGTGATAGGTAGTCACGTGCAAAACACCGGAAGTACGTAATTCGACTTGCAAGGGATGACTCATTTATCGCTGTTTGTACCGGAGCGACGATTCGAAACGAAACCTCGGCGAACTTGCCGCCAAGATATTGGTTTTGTCGTCCAAATTAATTGATCCTGGTTCCAGCGATGTGGTCTTGTAATTTTACATTCAGAGTACAAATTTGTAATACTGGACTCAGATTTTATACATTTTGTTTTATATTTATACATTTTGAATAAGAAATAAACTTTAACTAAAAATATTTTTATCGCAATTAAAAATCGTCTTTCAATATCGTAGAATCTGAGCTCCTACAATTACGCGAATATTATTTTTCATTTAGATAGACAATAAGAAGTATAAGCGTTTTGGTACGTCAAGAAATAACGGTGAAATATACACTCAGAGATATAGATAGTTAAAAGATTTTTATAGATAGTTGTTTTAACTATTTTAACTATTTTACGTCTTTGACATTTTTTTCGATTAAAAATTTGAATAGATTATATATTTAAATGCATATAAAAAAACCCGCGTGAAAAAAACCAGTGCCAGTTGGTTTGGCAAAGGTCTGGATCATGCGCGCGAGGCAGACGTCTGCCAGTCGTATGCCATATCCTTGCTAGATTCTAGAAGTCTGGCAAGGGAACGGCATACGACAGACAGACCTTTGCCAGACCAACTGGCATTGATTTTTTTCACGCGGAAATTCAAAATACTATTGCATTCCTCGATTTTTCTACTACGTACTTCACCCGAATTCGATTCCAACTACATCACCGCAATCCCTTCGAACCGTCGTTTTACCAAATAGACAAAAACGCAAAAAATATTCCACACTTGAAGCGTGCCCTGAGCCACGAGGCAAAAGATTTGCATAACAACGAGCCGAGTCCTCAAAGCGTTGATTCCAAGCGATCGCTCTGGAAAAAGGAACGAAAATTTAGTGGAGATGACGAATTTTAGTAACAACTGCGAACGATAAAACGCGGGTGCTTACGGAGACCGGTGTTGGAGCGCGAGCGTGATTGTAGTCGGTTGAACGTATATCGACGGAAAATAGTATTCTCGCTGACTTGTGGCACAAGAGCGGCAAGTCAGCTAGCGAATAAGTCAGTCAACCATCGAGTTGACACAGATTCATTTCCGAATGCCGGAGCAGAGCGCGACGTTTGCCGAGGACTGGCGATGCTGTTGGCATTGTTACGTGCTCCCACGATGAGCGGGTGTGTCGGCCGTGTGGGTGCACGTACACGGCCGTGTTTGCCAGCGACGTGTCGAGGTCCTGTGTACCGCGCTCGGCCAGACCCGTGGCTAACTGCGTACCTCGGCGATGTCCTGGCGACGCTAGAATTACACTATTATTGTGCAAATGAGCGAATGCCTCGACGATACGCCAGGCTACGTCCAACGGGGATTAGAGTCAACGTAACCTGTCATGCGGCGCATTCGATGACAATCGTTATACGCTACATCGGTCAATACGGTTTATGAACGCGAATGCCGCGTTTCGGTCAGACCATTTCATTAGTCCTGCTAACAAATTCCAAGACTGATTTTTATTTATTATTACTTATTTGGCATCCCTCGCCATTGGTGGGAACAATTACGCGATCATGCCCCACCCGCGCGAAAAAGTAACAAATCTGGATCACACGCGTGAGCCAGACTTTTGCCAGACGTAGGCCACACTATTGCCAGATTATTTTATTTTGCAACAACATGGCATATATTTGGCAGGAAGCTGGCTCACGCTTACGATCCAGACTTGTTACCAGACTGTTGCTCTTATTGGGCAGATATTAAAAGTAAATATCTTAATAGTAATTCAAAGTCATGCATGAAATAAATGAAAAGAAACGAAAAATGTGTACAAAATATAATAGATAAGAATGAAGTTAATATAATCTAAATAGTTTTTCCGAGCAGAATATTTGTATATTATTTTATTAACAAATTGATGCCATAACTAATAATTAAGCGATTTTGTGACATGAGCGATCACACAGTATAATTGGTACTTGTGCCTTAATTTGTATCCTATTGTAATCTTCAATCTGGAACAGGATACAACTTGAATCATGTATGGTAATGACGAGAAACTGTATGTATATTAAACGCGTCTTATTGACGTCATCGTCTATCTTATATCGAGATGTCGATTCCAATCATACATTCAAATTATAGTGAGTTGAGCTTTACAAATGAAAATGCATTTTTGAGGTTCCTTTTGTTAACGCACGAAAATCAGCGGCAGTTGCAGAATTAAATTATTTCAATTACACCTAAATACAACCGCGCGCAATTATGAAATATGTAGGTTCGTCTATAACATAGTTTTGAATTTTCCACTAATTTTAGCTGTCATTTTAATTGAATGGAAATTGTAAACGCCCCGAAATACAGCACAAATTAAATAATTAATCTTGCCAATTTCCAATTCATGTTCATTGATTCTGAAGTGCAGATAATTTAGTTTTAATGGCATATTTCCGACAATCACGGAAGACAGTTTTTAATTAAAAAGTTAGGCCATAATACAATCGGATTTTTTACCTATCGGTGAATATCATTTGAATAATTATCTTCCGACTACTTACAAATCTTTCAAATCGATTACATTTGTAACTACCTTGAATCCCTGCAGTTTCACGGAAAACCCATTCCAAATCAACTGTCAGATCAAATCTGTCGTGTCATCATCGAGTCCTACATACCTTATTATTTCCGCATTATATGGATAATTGGGTCGGTCTTTTGTGCTATATGAATGACGCGGCGAATTATCAATATGAATTTCTAACCACGTACGTCCGCTTCCCCGGCAATTCTGATTATTGAGTTATAGTTTCAGCCATTCCGGTTGATGCAGGCTTTTCATTTTCAATTAAAATCCGACAACGCGGAACGTGTTGTACTGTTCGCCAAAGTTTTCCTTTGAAACGAATCATGAAAAACTTGTCCCGGACATAACTGATATACAGTAATTACCGAAAAATGCTTCGCACCAACTAACCACCTATGACAAATAATTTTCGATTTATTTCCAACTCCAGCGACATCGTCGAACGTCCGATTGCGCCGTCCTTTCGACATTGACAAGGGAAAAGTGGGTTGCCAGAGGTCCGGTTTTTAGATTAAGGTTTCGCGTGCACGATTACGGGGCTGCAGTTATACATTATGCCAGGGAAGATACAAGACGTGGAAAAAGGATCGGAGTGAAAAGTTGAAACTGAAAGCGACATCTGAAATCGGGGGATTTGGGATTATCGCGCGACGGCGCGTCCAATAAAAGCTTTCGGTGTGTTACGGTGGAAAAACAGAGGCAGCTTGGCGAGTACTTTAGATATACCTATATAAATTAATTGTATGGTCGGTAGGGTGCGTGTGCCGATCTCAAGTGGGTTTGCAAGATTAGGGGTCTGCGTTTTTGTTAGATTTGCACGACAATGGTCGGATTAATCCGGCATGTGTGAACCAAAACCAACCCAGCGTCGCTCGGACTCGGTTCTGGGCTCCCCGTAATCCCGATACTCTCTCCAATTTGATACATTTTTTCTCCTCTTCGGCAAGCGATGTTTGCTTTTTTAGTCCTTTATTCGTACTGTTTTTTTGCAGACCAAGCTTTTGGTGTTTGGGTAATCGGTGTGCTTCACACAAAAAGAGTCTGAAAGTACCGAAATTTTAAGTAGATGACGCAGAGATAGATTGGAGGGTTAGTCACTGAGGGAATACATTTTGTATTAAATTGACTGCAAGTCACATTGTATTGTAAGAGAGGCTGTGATAGCGGGATATTTCATTTTTTTCAATTTTAATTTCTATAACAAATTAACAAACAGAAGTAGCCGCGCGAACTATCAAATATTTTAAAAATAAGTTTAATATACGTCAAGTTTGTAAGGCATCTAACTATATGTCATATATCCAACGGAAACGTGCCCTATGGTTATATGGATACGCTGTTGACCTAACTGCTTCAATTTTTCATCACGCTAGGGCGATGTTTCTGCAGTAGACGAGCACGTATCTTTTCGGTGGCTGACACGGTTAACGTTTTGCTAATTTGACATCCAGCGAGAGTGAGGGTCTGCCTGGTTGCACGAATATCTGCGATCAACTAAATCAAATTTAAGAGAATGACTTGCGCAGTTATTTCACCATCGGGACAAAAGCCTTTTGAATTTCGTTGTTTCGAGAACTTTTGAAGGTGTTTACTAGAGTTATGTACCGCCGTTTCAAGCACAATGGAGAATTGTGCCGCTATAAAGTACTTTACTAGTAAGCTGTGCAGATCGAAACAGGTTATCCGCTCGTTCGCGATGATTGTTACACTCGTTCGTTTCGCTGGTTCCAAGTAACTCGCGACAAATGAACACGGACTATTGCGTTACAATACGTGACTGTCAATATCAATTGTTATTAACAAAAATATGGGGAAAACTGTGAACGCAAAGAGAACGTTCGCGAAATTTCGGTTAGGTTAAGCCAACAACACGTATAAAATGAATTTGGAACAGAAATTTAAATAATTAGAGTGAGCTTATGAGCTATGTGTGGACGTTGACTTTGAATTTGCGTGTTTTTCAACATAGCATAGATAGATTAACTCTCTGTTGGTATCTTTCTGAAGGAACCTTCGCGTACAAAGACATCCGAGCATAAGCTTGGAAAAAGGAGAAGACAAATTCAATGATAGCAAGAAAGGACTGCTATTTTTGCACTAATTTAAAAAGACTTATACAAAGTGTCAAATAGATGATAAAAATGCGGAAGTTAGCAAAACACAACACAATTTTAATTCAACTATACTAACACTTTTTCTATCAAAAAGCGGCTGCTACAAAATTCCTTTGTCTTGCGTTTAAGGCAATATATTATGCAAGAGTGACTCGCGCATATATCTTCTGTGTCATCGTGGCAGTCAAGGATTGCCGTACGACTATTTTTCAACGGGTTGGAAAACAGAAAGTTCACCGCTAATCCAAAAGCACACGCAAGTATACTCCGTCCGTTTGATTTAATGGAGACGATAAACACGCAGGCCTAAATCGATGCTGGTATTAGAATGGTTCGATCGTGCTTTCTCATAAATAGCCACATAAATACCTGGATGCCGATAAATGGTCGTTATGTTCATAGGAGGGCCCGGTATTTTATTACAAATACCGGCCTATCGCAAACTGCGCCTTCAATTGCAGGTATGGTAGGTAGGATTGTAATTCGATAGTTAATTTTACTATCGTTTTCAAATTTCGTAATCTAGTTGATTATATTGGAGTGAATAAAGAATTCATGTTAACAAGAAAAAAAATTTTAATAAAAGTTGTGACAATATGGAGAAAATTCAAATAAAAAATTATTAAGAGTAACTTTAAATAATTTCATATCAAGAACAATGGATCATAATATCATTCGTAGGACATTTTCAAGTTGATAATTACGTCAACTTTCTTACATCTATGTTAATTAACAAAATTATTGCAGTATCATGCATTGTTTAAAAATTGCTGTTTTGTTAAACTTTTAATTTGTTTAAATACTCCTTGAAAGAGTATATCACGCAAACAGATCAAATGTTAAGCTTAAATCATGACCTTAGTAATATCAGTGATTAGTTTAATTGTTCCCTAGGTCTCTCTATTTTTCGGACCTTAATTACAACGTTTTGCCACAAACTCTTCACCAAAGATAGTACTTTACGCTTTGTTTACGATGAAAGGTAACACAGTAATCGAGGTATTAATGAAATGGGTTACGTTTTCTATGAGTTACGAGCCGTCATTTCAACTTCGAGTCCTCATCTTCAGTCTTTTTAATCGCGTGCTAGAAATATCGCATCGAGTTTCACGTGTGTGCAATTAATTGAAGCGAGATTTATTTTTTTATTTATTTATTTTTTTTTTAAATCTGTATTTAGATAAATGAACGCAAGCATTTGAGAATATCGAAAATAAATTAATTTTCTGATTTTCCTGATCAGTTAACGTAGATTACATAGTAGTCTAAATAACTTATTTACATCAATTATTGTTAGCAATTTGTAAATGACTTTTATATTTTTGTATTAAAAGTATTTATCACAAATTGATTAAAATATATGCACGAAGAAATGTTAAATTTTATTGTATCAACAAAAATTGTTCAATTAACTTCTACGAATTTACAGAAAAAAGGAAATTACAGAAAATTTTATCTAAAGAAACCTACTTCGTTTTAGATAGTTGAAAGCAAACGCTTTCCTTAAACTGTGATTATTAATCTATTGCGAGACGTAAGAAGCCCACGGATACTACTGTAAAACAAGCTGAAAAATTGTTTGCTTGTCGCCATAAAATGATCATTAGCCGTTGTTAGTACAAAAAGCATTATCTCTTGTGTTACGTTCCATGTAATCCGACGTTTGTGTTGGATTGTGGTCAATTGGACTGAAAGTAACGCGATCAGAATAGTCACAACTGCTGTGACGCTGTTTATTTGAAGCATAAAACGTATGATTACCCTCAAATAAAGAAGTGGTCGATCCGCTGTACACGTTGACGCTCGCGTTGCCAAAAAAGTGCACGCTGGGGGAAACAGGAAAGGAAAATACATAAGAAAGGACTCACACACAAGTAAGGAAGTTGCAATGACATGTTGGTCGTAGAAGTGAAACAAGGGAACTGACTATGTCGATATATAGGGTGACAAGAGTTAATTTCAACATTTTTGGATACTTTTGTTGTACAATAATACCTTTTTATTTTATTATTAATTTTGATTTTTGAATACTCTGTCAATCAATTTTCACTACACATTATAAACATTCTTGAAATTTAATTTATACGTATGTTATGTCATGTTAGAAATGTGATAATTGCTTGCATTACTGATTATTTATACGTCGATTAATGTGCTTTACGCTATATTTTATATTTCAGAAGAATATATATCTTTGTTTTAATTATAATTTGATTTTAATTTATACGAATCATAAGTTTGGGGATTGTGGTGATTCTTTTAAAACACCCTGTACATGATTGTCAGACATCGAATTCGTCGAAGCGAGAATACATTTCATTTGCCGCGTCGCCGCATGTGACACGCACGTTTCTATTAGTTTATTGATGATCGGTCACGCGGTTCGCGCGAGCGAACTTTTTTTTCCACGTCGAAAAATGACGTCTGCCTTTTGTAGATTGCGCGACTGTAATAGATATCAATGGCTGCCTCTGTCAAAGGACCGCTCGTCGGCTTCTATCTTTTTGCACCGAAGGTGTCAGCATTTTCATCCAATTATACCAATTATAAAACAACCACTGTGCAACTGACGCTTTTTGATATAATTGGGAAACGAGGACGCGCGACACAAAGACTTGCTTTAAATTGTTTTATACGCGCCGAGTTTATTATTTGCCTTTTTTTTCCTGGCATTATTCCGTCGTGGAAGTTTATTGCCATTAAATTGCTCGCCAGCCCAGGATCCCAACGTCTAGCCGCTTTTTTGTCACGGAAAAGCGCCAATCGTGGTCTCGACTGATGGAAAGGCCGTAATTTTATGAATTGACCTTTGCCAACGTTCGGGGATTTGATTAAAGAACCGAGGAGGATCTGTTTCATGTTGTAACACAGTTGACGCTGGATATTAGCTAAAAATTGTCAGTACATATGATTTTGAAATTGCCACGTGGAAACCCCCATAAAACTTTGCCGTTACGAAATTCGACCATTAAAACAACGGGGTCGTCCAAATATATTCTTGTGGAACTAATTAAGAGAACACGTAAATTAACTTTAAAGACTCGAATCCGAAAAATCCCTAACGCCGCTAACAAAACGAACAATTACCTCCAACCCTTGTCAAAATCAATTACCTTCCGCGGATTAACCGTCCCCTCGTCCGCGTCGTCGTTTCCTTCCAACTAACTTTTCCCTTTCTCCCGACGTTCGACTTGTTACCGAACTTTGAACAAGATGAATCATTGTGAAGCGGATCAGGACTCGACGCACGGCTCTGTGGAGGCTACTGCCGAGACATCGGTGTCCGAGTCTTAAGCGTTCCGGATCTCCTACGGGAAATTCAGTCAGTCGTGATGCGACGACGCGAGTCCAAATGGTTCGTGTCCGTCCCACGCCCGACTTTTCCATCTCTTTTCATTCCCTTGTCTACCGCGTAAATCGCTCGATCATATTTCACATGCGCCTTGAGCTTTTATTTCCTAGCAGAAAGCGATTCCGATAAATTATATATCTGCGTTAACACAGGACGAGCTAAACGTTAAAGGTTAAAATGGCAATTTGGCCGTCTTCGTACCATCTGTCAAAAGTTGGCTGGAATTATTAGGCCATTGTAATGGTGGGTGTCGCGCATCGATTTCAGAAACGCTCTTTTATTTTAATTACTCGTTGATTATAGTGCCGATTCGCTGACCCCACTTTTCACTCGCCCGTCAATATGAGGGCCGTCGCTTCGGGGTATGGCTTTCAAGGTTTCGACTGTACGCGATCCGGTCAGCCATTAGTGATGACGGTTAATCACTCCTTTTTTTTGCCAATTCTGTCAACCTTTTTTCAATCGCAGGTCTTGCTGTTGACAACGCCGCGTTAACGGGCAATGTGTTTCGCGTTCTCCAGAGGGAAAAAGTCTGCCGCACTTTCGAGTTAATATCTTTTTAACTCGCTCTTTCACGGGTATTTCTCTTCGTCTTTTTGATGGATGGATTGCTTTTGCGTCGAGCGTAGTTTGGGTCTAAATGATACATAGTCTGAGAAGGCCGTCTGACTTGAGCAGATGATAGGTAATGGGAGTAGCAAGTTTGTTTTCAAGGTATTGGCCGTGCTTTCCAAATTTTCCGAAAAAAGTGTTTGTCTGTCAGAGTTTCGCAAAGACGACCGGAATAATATTACATCTAACGTGATTTATTTGAATTCGAAAGAAAAGTTGTATAATATAATATAGTATATTCATATTACAGTTTTAGATTTTTACATAAAAATTTTAAAATTCCAAAAAAATGCATTGAATGATTGAAAAACAAAAAAATTAATATTCCCTCGATACGGCAAATAAATAAGCGTACTGACAGTGGAAAAAGCAGAGTCCCATGGCTCTTGTGATTATTACGCGGTAGACCATTAACAACGTTTTTTGTCTCTTAATTATGACCGTGATCCTGCCACGTGGCTGTCGTTGGGATTGTGGTCGCGCACAAACCGATGACGGTGTCTAGCTGATGAGTTTCGAATATTCCATCGAACGGAGGGAGCGAGGATGTACGAAAAAGATAAGGCCTCCTGCCGCGACCAATGTCATACCCCCCACTGCTTTTTGTCCTCATTTAGATTGCTTCGGCGGAATTGTAGCTCGATCTTGATGCCACGAAAGCGCCGCCGAATGCGTTTACTTTGTTCGCGACCTTCACCTTGAGACTCCCAATCGGCGAGATTAAAATCAACGCCGATGAAATGTTGAGAAATGTTGGGCGCCAGCAACATGAACGAATCAATCAGCGACCTGCATTATAAATAACACTGGTTTCGACTTTGCGGATTCGCTGTCGATTATTGTTTATTTATCATTTAATGTGATTAAGTACCTCGAGCCAAATTACAACATCTTCTATCATCCGCGGAAATTGATTATTCTTAAGAAGCGGTTTGTTGTTGATTAAAATTTACAATTCGGATGACAGATGAAAACAAACTTTCGCTAATCTTTCTAGTTCGTATTTTACCCTGCCTCGAATTCTTCAACAGCTAAATACTTGGTTGTACCCTTATAAAACAGAAGTAAATTGATGGCGGTTGATGTATCGAGGGTTAACTTGGACATGAACACATCGACTTTCTGCAGCCAGAGACGTTTCCTCCCACGACATTATTCATCTTCTTGTTTGACAAGCAGATTACTACGATACCAATTACTCGAATACCCCTGAATAATAAATATCTTACTGATAAATATATTCCGGCTGATCAAACGTGCGATTAAATATTCAATTAGTCGTTTGTTTGGTAAATGAAATCGTTCATGAAACGATAAATAGTTTTGGCAACAAAGAATTTTTATGAATATGAAAAGTGGTAATGACAAAATCAACAATACTAAGAAACGCTTTTTCTGCCGTTGCGCAACGGCAACTATAGAAATTAAATAAATGTGACAGAATTTTTTTTGTTTTTGTGTATAGAACATAAAAAGTTACATACTAAACAACATGAAAAGTTAATATTATACATAAGCACACATTATAATGTATGCTTGGATATAACACCGGGATATATTATATCGAAATACCCCGAGTTCAATATTACACAACATTTTGTTCATTACACGTACTTAATCGTGCAATGATACATTTCACGCAACAGCATTTTCATTACATTCGTTTGTCCCGCTGTTTTCGACATTCTAATTAAATCGAAAAAAGAAACTACTTTTGGTCACATTGGTATGTCAGAATACCGATTAATGTATCGATAGGGCATAATCAGTCTTTCGGCCTACCAATGAGTGGAGTCATTAATAAAGGCTGACTAATTAAAGTTCCTTTTCCTCCATTATCGTTTCGCTAGTCAAACGCGAATTGTCCTTCAGAACGCGATCATTGCAAAGCATGACTGGCGAATAAAGACTGGAAAGCCAGCGGGTGATCGGTGTAATTATGTTCCGTATGGTGCATATTATGCCGATTACACAAACACTTGTTAGCGCGACAAAAAGCTCGTCTTCCAAGACCCAAAGCATTCTTATGGCCAATTAAAAACCTACATCGTGATTCCCGTGATCCAAATTCTCACGTGTGAAAGTGAAAGCCGGAGAATAAGTGCAGTGAAGAAACCACCGGATGCTTCGTTACTTAGCCGGGGATTTATCGATAATGGTTTGTTGATGATTGCCAACGACGTTTTTATGTCGATATTTAAATGCAAAACGCTCGCCAAGCGTTTACTAAAATTGTAATTATGACGCCGTAAAAAGGTAGCCATTACTGATGTTTGAAATTGTTTTTATTTAAACGACTTATAAGTAAAATTGTAATCAAACTACTTCCGCAATTTTATTTTTAATATTTTATGTGTAAAAAATATTGATAAATGATAATTTTTGTTTCTGATTTTAAAAGAAATTAAATAAAACGTGAATGAACATTGTCAGAACAAGAAAAGTTGAATTTTAAAGCAAAACAATGCTGAAAAATTCAAATAAAATTAATGACAAAATTGAAAAATACAGTATTGATCTTGTAATATTGGAGTGTTAAATTGAAAAGTACAGCAGATTTGCTCTAAAAATATAGTTTATATGCTATAAAATTACAGCATAATTTTTTGCAACTAAATTAAAGCATATAATTTATTCTAAAAATTGATCTATAATGATGACGATGCATTGTAATCGATTTGATAAAAAATAACGCTAGACAGATGTATTTTAATATATATTGTAATCCTATTTTAAAACTTGTTATAGGCTAAAAAAAATGAATATATAAAATTCTTATTTAAATTGTATACAATTGTACGTACGCGTATACACATAATATTAGCTAAGATTAATAAAACTTAATTGTTGTTTATGATTGACAGTATGATTGGAGCCACGCTTGTTAAGCAGATAAACAAGCACGGATGATTGACAATTAATGAAATCAGATTTCCTAGACGCACGGGTTTCGTGCGCAATCGGACAGATCTCGGGGCACACGTCTCGAAGCGTAAGATAGTTGAATGATAATTCCTGGTTACAGTTAATTGTAGGAGGCGACACACGGTACTAATTGTACTTTATCTCCGTAAATTCCGTAATCGCCGGACGAGCTGTAGTTGTGGACCAGTGATTGCAACTGTCGTTGGTAAGCCTCGACAAAGCCTCCAGTCATGCAACGAGCACTGTTCCAAAACCACGTATCTACATACCGTTTACACGTGTCGTCTTACTGACAGCTACGCGGAGAAGTAAACTTAGCTGCAATCAACACACCGGCCTCTAGACGCGGCCCAAGTTGCTAATCACCGAGATCTCGTTAAAACTTGACGCAATTAAATTCCCTGATTGATCCGAATTTCGAGAAGAGGGGGGGGGGGGAAATCAAAATAACCTTTGTCCCAGAAATGCTTTGCAA
>JABFOV010005266.1:0-12364 GCA_022817685.1 Aradophagus sp. ZL-2020
AAATTATCCATAAAATATCCATATATCCATATAATCAACGACTCCTTGCTTTAATACGTTTCACGTCTACAATTTATCTATTTATCTATACATTTGTTTTCCCTTTTCATAAATCGCAGTTTAACAAATATTGAATACTCAATCAATCAAAAACTCTTATTAAACTTATTCTCAGAGTAGCAACTCCCGCCTTTCCTCTATTTCCCACCGCAATAACCAAATTAATTAAAACTACGCAAAAGTAATCAAAGCTGGACGCAACGTCGTTCGTTTTCCGCGAGGAAATCGTGGGATTGAAAAATGCGCAAATGCCAAAGCTTAAGTATAACATAGAAGTTGTCGGCGATTCTAATTGCGATTGTGGGTGCGAATGGTAGTGACAATGAAACGATGAAAGGATAAGAGTGAACATAAATCCCATTAGCAAGTTTGACTTGGAACAGAAGGTGCAATGAATATCGGGCTGTTTTGGCCCCGTGTTTGTGTTCTCAGGCCGTGAACGTGCCACATAAATGGGAAGTGTCTACGTACTTGTCGCCGACATTCTGCGACCACTGTGGCTCGATGCTTCATGGCATTGCGCACCAGGGACTTAAGTGTTCAGGTATTGGATAGCAACCATTACACCAACACCTCATCAATAATAGTTTTAGCATTCGAACGGGCATCATGACGGCATATTATAACCATCATTCATCTAGGTCGACACAGGCTAGCTATCACCGGAACCAAAGATTCACCACAACACCAACCAATAAAGTCCTTAGACAAACAATCTTAGCAACAAACAAGCAACGAGCAAAGGTAGAGCAAGCTTTTGGGGGCTCTTGCTTTCCGTCATTACGTCATTACAACATTACAAACTTTAACGTCAGTTACCGTTTATCACATTTGCCTGACTCTTTCGCACGAGGACGCATTGTTTCGTTGGAGCAAAACAACTGGTAATGCATTTGCAAAGTAAGGACTAAATACTTGATGATGAGTGGAGATCGAATGGAGAGTGTCTTTTGTTTGGATTGTGCTCGTTTTTATTTTGCAAATACGAAACGAATTGTTTTGTTTCAACAACAAGTCTCGTCCCGTGTAATCAATTCTCGTTTCTCGATACATCCAACTGAAATTTCAAAGTGCCCTTTATCGGAATCCATATCGATCAACTGATTCGTTTTCAGTTATCTCGAGGCCCGATTAATGATGCAATTAACGATCCCGTCGAGATGCCGTGATACATCACTAGCCATTTCACGGCTCCTCCTGACGTTACGTCATTCGAATTAAGCCGGGATCATTCTAGCCCGAGCGACGGAGATGAGTGCTTGAAGACCGCGCAGTTTTTAGCATGCATAACACGTTGTAATGTGGAGCCGTGGATTCCGCCGGATGGACTTATGAATTCAAAGTCCCTCTTATCCGTCATGGTCGTCCTTGTCGTCGTTCATTCATTAGTCGAGATGCGACAAGTAGAAAGTGTGAGGATTTATGGGATCCGTTTCACTTTGCGACATTCAATCGCGGAGACGAGAAAAGGACGGGAAAATGGCTAAAGAAACGGATGACCGTTTCTCTGAAAAACCGCTATGATGAGATCACTCTTTCGTGAAAATGGAATGCTCGCGTTGCACTTAGTTTCCTTTGAAAAATCAATCTGATTTCCCTGGATCGCTGCTGGAAATACGCGATCGACCACTTTCTTCGTGGATTCGACCACTTTTTCACTCTCTTTACTTAAATTCGTAATTACGATTGAAAAGATGGCGCCACTCGCGCCGGTACGCTCCCACCTCACAACTTCGGCGGGCTGTAACTTTTTTAGTTTCCAATGAAATTTGAACGAGAATGACGTAAATTAAATTTGACGATGGAGAGAATGATGCATTGATTTCATTCCAATCCTCCAGTCACAGAAATAATTTTTTTCGGGGCTGCACAAATCGTCGGTAAGGTAGAGGACGACAGAGAGTGCGACCAACCGTTAGAATCGGAGACCTTCTATTTCTGTCATTGTCTTTTCTTTCTCTATACCTTCTTTGTTTCTATTTACCTCTGTCACTATTCTCATCTACGACTGTATTTATTGATTTCCACTGTATATATTGTATATAATGCTGTGTATTGTTCTATTGTACACACGCGCTGCCTCTGTGTGTAGATTTATGCATGAAACTTTTGTTCGGCAAAAACAAAAAAAAAAAAGGATACACATCTTCCGTCCTGTTACACGGTTTACGCAGACATCAGATTGGCTGATTTCCAATTTTCGACGTCGCTGTTTGACTGTTGTACAATTAAATGACACGTCTAACAATTTCAGCCTATTAGCCCCGTTGCGAAATTATAACTCACTCGCCCAGTCCCGCACGTCTAGTTTATCGAAACAAAGCCAGATTAATCGACCAGTCGGACGAGCAACGGATGCTTGCCCGTGACGTAAACGAACGGATAAAAGAGCTTGTAGATTCGCAACGTCCGACTCCTCGAACTAATCCTACATTACTCACTCGCCACATGGTGTTCTTTTTTTTTTTAATTTTTTTCTTTTAACTCAATCCAAGAAAACGCGGTTTGTCAAACGAATAGCCCTGTTATTCATTCACAGGCACAACCGAGGAATGTTGAAGTGTCTTATTTAATGAACCGTGCTTTAACGGCAGTTTTAACAGCGTGCAGCGTTAGACGACATAGCAAACCTCGTACTCTGCATTGTTTTGCCGAATCTTAAACAAGCGTTTGTTGCATTCCTTACGATTGTGCACCGTGACGCTGTCTATTCAAACCACACTACTTTATTATTTACGTCTATCTCTCTTTGACCTCTCAACATTTTTGTACACTTTGCTCTCAAGTACACGACGAATGTTTGTTCATTATGTGCATCGTAAATACATACATACCTGCAAGCGATACACAAACTTCTTTCTTTCTTTTTTTTTCTTTTTTTTCGTCATTTCAATCATTTTTTTTTCTTCTTTTTCGCAGCAGTAATTTTAATTGACTAATTATCATTGTTTTTGTACATATTTAAGGTGCCGTTGTTTATTTTACAAAAACATTGTGTTCCTTATCGATGACGCCGGTGAACTCTCGTTCCTCGACTCTGAAACTCGTTGTTTTCGTTTCGGGTTTGTTGCTCGAATTGAAATCGACGAACGAGAGAATCGCACGGTCACGTTGGATTGATTGGTCTGGCAAATGATCAAGTCCAACGACATGATTAAAGAACACTTTTCGTTTGAAATCGTAGCCTTCGCGTGGAAAAGCTTGCGTGAAGTAATAATTGAAACTATGATGTAGCATGTGACATGAACGTCCACAAACGATGCGAGGAGAGTGTACCGAACCTTTGTGGGTGCGACCACACCGAGAGACGCGGCCGCATAAGCCTACACATCACGTGCTCCGGAAATAAGCTCACCGTGGAAGGTAAGTCCGGATGATTGATCGGTTTCGCGCTAAAACGTTGCGGTGTTGTATTCTCTGTGTAATTCTATTCCTCGCGTTTTAATAAGAAAAAAATCATTCGTCACGGTGACGAACTTTTCGTCGACTTAGTGGAAAGTATGAAAAAATGTTTTATTCAATTAAACGTAGATACAAGTTTTTCACGTTTCATATTCACCGTAGTATTTTTGTCAGAAACGAAAATGCAAATAATACGAAAAATTAATGTAAACCATGGTTTGCAGTGAAATGTTTGGGGTTTGACGAACGATTAGAAAATTAACAAAAAAGTCTTTACTGTTTATTTAGTGCTTTTGGGATTTTAATATCATTTTACCGTTTTTGCAGTCAAGGAAGGACGTAACTTAATTCCAATGGATCCAAACGGGCTTTCAGATCCTTATGTTAAGTTGAAATTAATTCCGGACTCGGACAGCGTGAAGAAGAAAACAAAGACAATCAAGTCATCCTTAAATCCAGAATGGAACGAGACAATCACTTTGTGAGTTGATGTAGAGGATTATCATTGTTCACGTTGTCAATGTTTTAGTGTTCAGCAGGACTTTAAGTGACAAACTTGAAAAAAATTATATCGTATTCTGTAATAAAAATAAGTAAATTGAAACAACTTGATAGAAGATGTAAACAATTACAACGTAATAAAGCACTTCATTTTAATGAAAGTTTTACTCAAGTGCAGAATAAAATAGAAAGTGAGAGTGAATTTAAAGCCCCAAACTCAAATACGTAAAAATCATAATTAATTTCACTTTCAAAATAGACATCGATATCTTTAAGTATATAGAAAATCTATTATTACTATTATTACTATCTAGCTATTAACTTTAACTATGCGTTTTAAGTACACCACTAAATTTCAAGAATAATTACACCCATTATTATTAATAAAATGTCTAAATCGCAATGTCAATGAAATGAATTTTCAATTTTTACTACTAAAATCGTAACTTTAATACACTCGTTTGTCATTAAAATTATCAAATGTAGCAGAAAACTTATTGAACCTGGATTGTATCCATTGTATGGATCAATTTTCAGAGGAAAAAAAGCGCGAACGAATTTTTAACTGGCCAATAATCGTAATCTTACTCGCTTTAGCGACCTCAAACCGGAAGACAAGGACAGGCGACTTTTGATAGAAGTTTGGGATTGGGATCGGACGTCGCGAAACGACTTCATGGGCTCTCTTTCATTCGGCATCTCGGAGTTGATCAAAGCTCCGGTGAGCGGCTGGTTCAAGCTGCTAACCGCGGAGGAGGGCGAATTTTATAACGTGCCAGTCCCGGAGGAGGGCGTCGATCTCGCGGAACTTAAATCGAAAATGCGGGTAATTTGAAATTCAATTTAACTTGATCGGCCGGAGAGTCGTCAAATTTGATGCCACTTCTGTACCTTCGTGCTTGATTTCCTCCCTTTCCGCAGAAAACGTCCGTCACGAAAAAAACGACGACAACTCAAGACAAGGACGTGCCTCACAACATGGGAAAAAGTGATGTCATACGAGCGAGCGACTTCAATTTCATCATGGTGCTGGGAAAGGGCAGCTTCGGAAAGGTGACTGACGTTTCGGTGGTCATCCTCAATTCGGGGGATGGTCAAACTCATTTTTTTCTGTTCCCTTTTTTATTTCCTTGTTTTTGTTTCAATGAAACGTCGTTGTTTGCGCCAGGTCCTGTTGGCTGAGCGAAAAGGCACCGACGAGCTGTACGCGATAAAAATATTAAAAAAGGACATCATCATTCAGGATGACGACGTGGAATGCACGATGGTCGAAAAAAGGGTCTTGGCTTTGTCGAATAAGCCGCCGTTCCTCGTGCAACTTCATTCGTGCTTTCAGACGATGGTGAGGGCACAACCAATAATTAATACTTTCTACGCAAGTTACGGAAAATAAATAGAATAATATATATATAGAACGTGTAACGTAGACGAAAAGTGTAACGTAGATGAAAAGGAAACGTTTCGACCACGGCTTTTAAAATTAAGCCGTTGTTGCGGTGCTTCTTTTACAAAGTTAAAACAACGAAAATGAAGTGAAACTTTGTAAAATTGCTCTTAAGCGGCCATGCACGATTTGAAGTTTTAATATAATTGGACGATGTTTCTAAGCCAGTGTATTTGGTATTGAAGTTTTAAACATACGATTCGTAGAAAAGTAGGGCAATTTTAGCAATATGTTGCTATATGGTCGTACATCGAGATTTCACTGAAAATTGAATTATATATAGTTCATGGCATGCGAGGTTTTCGTTCGAAAAAAAAAGGATCCAACTCAAAGTGTATCATTGTAAATAGGATAAAGTGGAGTATACATGGATGAAATTGGACAAAAAATAGTTATTTGATTAATGAAAGAAAAAGACATAAAAAATTAACGGTAATTAAATTTTATGTATAGAACGCTATTTTTTATTTTGAACTTTCAGTCTGGACGCAGAAGTACATGTAAACGATTGGGTCAGGCCATTTCAAGTAATATATTGATCAATCAGAAATAATCAAAACTAGTTAAATTATGTTACTCTGAATAAAGTAGTTATCGTTATTTCACTACATTTCTTAATGATATCTAAAACGTTTATATATGTTCATTAAAAAATCATTCTAATTATTACATTTTGGAAAAGTAATCATCGTTATCTTTAATAATATTACACTTGTACAAGTTTCATTTTATAAAATTAATGATTATTTATGGTTAATTATTTCTAAAGCAAAATGATCATTCGATCAAGCTTTTCAATCTGAAAACGCTTTACGTACAAATGGAACTACAAAATTATTGATTTCTGTAAATAGATTGAAAATAAAATACAAAAAGTTCATCCTAATCAAATGATGGATGTGTCCATCACTGCTCTCGATACAAAAATAGCACTCGTAATGCTGTATTTTTTATCACGAAAGAATTCGAAACGTGCACTTATCGCAATAATTACTTAATGATTGATTCTCAACTTCAAATCTTCTTTGCGAATTCGTCGAACGACAGAGCGTTAATGGAATGTATGATACAAATTACAATATTTAATTAACGTTCACAATTATGAAACGGCACGATACAATTAAATTTTAACTTTCTTATCACTTTGATCAACAGTTAATTCCTCCATGAGCCTGTTATAATTATAATTGTCTCCAGTAACAATGTAAAATACTCAAAGTTTTCGCAAAGTATTTTCTAAAGAATATTAAATAAACATTGATTATGCATATTTTTGTATACATTTTCTCTAAGCTGCACAAAACAGAGAAAATGTATAAAAAAATTATTTTTATGGAAATTCGTACACAAAAATACTCAATGAAACTGTGTAATTATTTTATCGAATTTCTCATTTCAGAGTTATTTGAAAGAACGGCTCGATTATTTCGTGATTTCAACTAAATACTTAGTTAATCAAACACCAACATAGACAGTTTGTTGATTCAACGAA
Organism: Aradophagus sp. ZL-2020; assembly: GCA_022817685.1. Classification (NCBI taxonomy): domain Eukaryota; kingdom Metazoa; phylum Arthropoda; class Insecta; order Hymenoptera; family Scelionidae; genus Aradophagus; species Aradophagus sp. ZL-2020. The sequence goes on from JABFOV010005266.1 coordinate 6,900, forward strand.
AGTTTAGTCGAACTATAACTATGCAAATATTTTTCTCAGTGCAAATTTAGGAATCGAAGTTTACTCAAAGCCAAATTGGCTACCCCGACCCCTCAATAACGAATTTCCAAGAGGAAGGCTCGTTCGACATTTGTCAGCGAAACGAAAAATCGTCACGCTTGCTGGCAGCTGTTTAATGATCGCCCGAAGGGGATCAATTTACTTTGAACGTATTTCGGAATGAATTCCCGGCGTGGCTCCTATTTATTACGCGCATTTTTTTCTCCTTCTTTCTTTTTTTTTTCGCTCTTAAATTACAACTCGTGACTCTCCTTAAAAGCTCCATCGATTGGATTAATTTTTTAAATTCGACCTATTTACATTTACGTTTGCAACTCTCGTTTACCCCCGAGCGAATGATTTGTTTGATCTAACGCTTCTAACAAATGACATTTTATAATTTGCAGGATCGGCTTTACTTTGTGATGGAATACGTTAACGGCGGTGACCTTATGTTTCAAATTCAACAGTGCGGTAAATTCAAAGAACCTGTAGCAGTGTGAGTATTTCTCGCTCGTCTTATATTATTAAAAATGCAGTGCCGCGTATCACATTATTCGTAACATGTTGTATTAATTGAAATTGCTTCTGTTTGAAACACGCTGGTCAGCGTTTAATTAAATTTCTTTAATCAACGTTTCAATTGTCAACTTGGTAAATGATCAATCCATGCCAAACGCAGTTGCATTTCCTATGCAAGATTCTGCATTTGACTCTTAATCAATCGTTACTATTTATTTTATGCTTACATTGAAAAATGGACTTTATCATATATAGTGAACAAGAAATATCTTTGAAATATATAAAACTTTAAGTTTAATATATTTTTTATATATATTTTTTAACCACTATCTATCGTATAAAAAATTTTCTTAGGTATCATTAATAATATTATAATTTGGACAATATTTGTAATATAGTATACATTACAATCTTTTATACACTTTAATCGATGTCATCTGGCTTCAATAACCTATAGTAATTTTGTATATAATTTTCTTCTGTTATGTTATCTTTGATGTTAAAGTCATTTTTAATCATATGAAAGTCAATATTGCATTTCTTTGATAGCTTTAATGTTTTTATATTCTGAGAAAAAATTTACTGATTATCAATTCGTTTCTAGATTCTATGCGTCGGAAATAGCGATCGGACTGTTCTTCCTCCATTCAAGGGGTATAGTTTACCGTGATTTAAAACTGGATAACGTCCTACTGGATCACGACGGTCACATAAAAATTGCGGATTTTGGCATGTGCAAGGAGGGCATCTTGGGGGATAAGACGACAAAAACCTTTTGCGGCACACCTGACTACATCGCTCCCGAAGTGAGCCCCGAGCTATTTTATTTAAACAATTTATCAAATATATATTGAAAAGGCAATTGACAACAAGAATTACTAATCTTTCAATCAGTTGAACAAGGCAATTATTGTTTCTATCATGATCAAAATTGCCAAAACATGAATTTCAAATTTAAAGTGACCTATTGAATTATATTTTTTCAATTATAACATCGTTTTCACCCTTGAAAATCGATGCCATGACGATTTATTTAAATCCAAACACATAATTGAATTTAAAATTTCAAACTCGATTAGTTTTAAGACTGTAAAAAAGCCATTGAAACGCAAAAGAATTAAATAACTTGAAATCAGGGACGAAATTTGAAAATGAGGGGAAAAAATTAAATTTGAAAAACAAAAAAGAAAGATGTGGATATTAAAATCCTCGGGGATTTGAAGGTAAATTAGAATAAAAGTAATTTCAGTTCTGTCGTGTTTCATTGTGCTTCGTTTTAAATCTCGCTACTCAATTCCGCCACTACTTGGCTTAATAAGACAAAAGATTAATTAAAACTCTTCATACGTTCAACGTTTCTCCACGTTCGCTGCGCTCTGACTGAGCCCAACGAAATTATAACTTGGTAATGAATTTTGCAATATGCAAAAAACTTTACATCGTAACTTGGGATACATATATTATCGCAATGTGGAAAACGTGTGGCATTGTTTGAATTACACTTTGACAGTTTTTGAAACAACGAACGTTGCAAAATTTATTTTAATGGAAGATGTATCATTTCTTAGATTATCTTATATCAGCCGTACGGAAAATCCGTCGACTGGTGGGCGTACGGGGTGCTTTTATACGAAATGTTAGTTGGACAGCCACCGTTCGACGGGGAAGACGAAGAAGAACTTTTCGCCTCCATTACGGATCATAACGTCAGCTATCCTAAGAGCTTGTCTAAAGAAGCCAAAGAAGTTTGCAAAGGGGTAACTTTTTTTCATAAAATTCGTCTTTATATGAGGATAAAACCCTTTTATTTCATTTTATTATACCAACAAATAAACAAATCTAAAACAAATAATAATTTTGAATACATTAAAAACATGAAGTTAACTTTCTGAAGATTGTTCAATCTTTTAACTTTTAATATAATTAAAAATTAGACAACATTAATTTGTTAATTTTCAAACTAATATTATAAACAATTTCAGTTTTTAACAAAGAACCCTAGCAAGCGACTTGGATGTGGTCATCGTGGAGAAGAAGACGTGAGGAGTCATGCGTTCTTCCGACGGATAGACTGGGAGAAAATCGAAAACCGTGAATTGCAACCGCCCTTCAAACCAAAAATCGTAAGCAATCGCTTCACAGAGCGAAATTTCAAATTTGTTTATTATTGTGTAAATATTGTAAATATAAAAACTGCGATCTTTTTAAATACGCTACAAAAGTTATTGATTAGGCTCCACTTATGTACCAACTCAGTAATATTAATGGAAATTCATTTAAAATTCATATCAATATTCAAAATTATGCAATTAATTAAATAAGCGCTGCAAAATAAAACACATTTGTCCATGATTTTAAAATATTTTCAAGTTTATTAAAGGTTTCTGTGTCAAGTGATAAGCAAAGCATTTTGATTCGAAGCATCTACAAATGTTTTTAATATTAAAACTTAAGGAAAGTGTTTATTAAGAGTTTTGCTTTACACAAAATTTAAAACGTGTCCATAACATTTGTTTCTGAACACTTTTATTACACTGATTTGTGCAGTGAAAAGGATTATAATTGTAAATTTATTTCCAAATCTTCACATAGTCCGTATCTTTGCTTTTTCTACTATTGAATACATTAAGGTATAAAGGAAGACACAAATAATGAATTACTCAGAGGTCTGACTGTACGATTTTAATAATAACTATCCATTTTAAAACAAATTAGCTTAATGTATCTTCTCGTTTTATATTTCAATAATTCGTAGAACTGCCTAATTACAAATTACCTCAATAGAATATTATTTATATCATTAAATGTAAATTAAATAAATATTCTTGACCTGGTTTTTTTCATCATTAGAGAGATTGTTCATTTTAACCGACGAGTTCGCAGCTCAATATTTTCTTAACGTATACACATATATTTTTAGCGACAATAGCGACATCTCAAAGACAACTGTATTGGGGTTTTTTGGACGTTTATAATAAAATTGACAAAACATTAATATTTATCCAACACTTGTAGCAAATAATTTAAAGTATATTGCTGTTTGCAGTAGTAATTCACTTTTGTAACATCATAAATTACCTATATATATATTACTAATTTTCGTCGATGAGGTCGCTCTTGTCGCTATTGGGATAGTATATAACTTAATTCGAACAATAATAGTTGATCGGAATAAAAACCTTTTGCAGAAACATCGCAAGGACGTGAGTAACTTTGACAAACAATTTACGTCTGAGAAGACCGACCTGACACCTACCGACAAGCTTTTCATGATGAATCTCGACCAGACCGAATTCATGGGCTTCTCCTTCCTCAATCCGGAATTCGTACAACACATTTAAAGGCATTGTTACGCTGGAAAGTTGTAAACAAACAAGCTGACAACAGTTTCCAATCTTTTGCCCCGCCTGTCTGCAAGCTCTTTCTCTCTCTCTCTCTAACTTACATTGATATTCGCAAGCGTATCAATCGTCGTACCTTTGTGCTATTACGAACGAGAAAGAGAGACAGATCAATAGATGAAGCAACGAGGTAGGTTGGACTTTTGACAAGGAAATGAAAACGAAACACGGTTGGTCGTTTCGTTCCGAATGCATTTAACTTCAGTATCGTCTATTGTCGCCTTTCTAACCATACTGATATAATTACACTTGTAACAATGACGTTATACGAACGGTAAAACGTCTGCGAAGAAAAGGCGAACGAAAACAGGGATATAAAGTGAAAGGCGGGGGGGGTTGTGTGTAAATAAGCGTAGGTCGTCTTTTCAGGCCGCGCCTTGGACGTTTATCGATGTACAAACACTGCTAATTTATTTATTTATTACACCGTCGAGGCAACTTTTCGTTTCGAATTTAATGGAATTTATTCGAGGTCCGAATCGTCGAGACGGGCAGGTGAAGACAGCCTGTACTTATGTCGCCTTTAGAAATTCGACTTTAGATTCAGCCCGACAATTCACCACCAAGTTCAAATTCAATCTCTGATTAATTCTTACTTGCAAGATAGGCTAGCGTCCAGATACATGTATTAACTTTTTATTTTTAACGTGACGCAATTGCACTTTTCGCTATTCCAAAAGAAGCGGAGTATTCAGTCAGGAATTTTAAATTGTCAGCTTCACTATCTGTCAGGCAGTCGACCAATCAAAATGATGGTATTCGTTTAAAAAGACTGATTTTGATTGGTTGGTAAGTAATTAAATGCAGGTGGTTAAATTTACAATCTGAGGTTGCGAATTCAGCGATTCGTTTTTTTCAGTCTGCATTTAACTGCAAAAGTAAATACTGGAAGATTCATAATATACAAGCATGCTTTTGTTTAAAGTTGCCGTTTCTAAAATGATTCAGGGAATAATAGCGTGAAGCTTGTCACGAGTAAAAAAATACAAGATTCAAATATGGGAAATATAGGAGAACTCATAAATTCAGAAAATCAATCGTGGTTCCGATTATCAGGAGACATGGTAGTGTCTTTGGTAAAATACATTATTTCTTACGAGACAATTCAGAAAGCTCTTTTCAATACAAAAAATCTTGTACTATATCTAAATTTACAGTTTCTGAAATTTGCTTCATAGCAAATATTATATCTATCAGAACACAAAAACAAAACAAAACAAAAAAAAATACAAAGAAAAACGGAAAAAAGATTGAACACGAGGTGGTTAAAAGCTATCGCTTCCTCCAACAAATAAAAAAAAGCAATTGTTCAAGTTTTTGTATGATCTTTGTCGGCGCTTGAAAACAACGTAAAAGGCGTCTTAAAATAACTCGAATCGTGTTTCAGGAGTCGCGGTTATTCATACACTGCGTGACAGTATCTTAAAATTGCAGGGGCTTTCTCAAAGAAGGCTTTACGGTTACTCATATCTCAACTGCGAATTACTAGGCATTGTACATAGG
>JABFOV010005267.1:0-12361 GCA_022817685.1 Aradophagus sp. ZL-2020
TTGTAACACTGCAATTTAGATAAATTTTATTCATATTTGATGCATATTATTGACATGTTAGAAATTTAAAGTTGGATGTAATTAAATTTCAATTGATGAATACTACATCATTTAAAAATCTACTTAAAAACTATTTTAATATTTTAATCACTTCAATTTTTTAACCCTTCATTCTTTAAACAAAATTTCTATGATATCTAAATTGTATTTAAATTAATTTTTAATTCTCTGAGTAAAAAGTTAATGTAACATTTCCTTATTGATCCTATAACTTAGTCTGTAATTTGTCATCATACTTGACAATTTTAATATTTTGTTTCTATTTAAATTTGCTAATTTTTTTTTTTTTTTTTTAATGTTATTAAATGACAATTAATTACATTTATTTTACCACAAATCAGGATTACAAAACGAAAAAATTATTTTACACCTACGAAAGGGTCAATTGTAAATAATACACTTTTTTAACTAAAATTTGCTATAACATGTTAATGAACGTAGCTTGACAAACTGTGAGTTTATAACAGAATAATATGCATAAACAAACTCGTACCATTATTACTATTGGATCCGCTTAAGTCGCTAGAATTGGGAGTACTTGTGACTTGCAGACGTCCTATGGCTACGAGGCAATAGTGGGTAGAAACACTATTGTCGTTGACAACAGCATCTGGTCCGTCTTGAACTCCTGATCCTCGATCGCCTAAGCCCACACCTGGTGGTACACAGGGAGTTACAAAATCACCTGTAGCGCAAAACCAATGGTCAAGCCACTGATCAACTACAACTTTCGATTGGTTGATAATCCTCACCAATGGAACTATGATTTTCAATGTTTGACTGAACTCTTTGAATTATTTTTGTATATTTTTCTCATAGTTGTTCTTAATTAATAAAAAGGAATTTATCAATTTATTGTCTGTATAATTGTTTAAATTAAAGAATAGAATTTAATGCCTTCAAATAAGCAGACATAATGATTTTATGGAATATCCAAATTAAAATTACAATTCAATGAAAATGTTTTCACTGCTATAAATTTAAAGGATTTTAATTTATTTTTAATATTATGAATGGTATTTTTAATAATAAGAATTATAATAATTTACTTGTATTTCAATCCATAATAAATGCTGATTTAAAATCTCAAGTAACGTCTGTTTGAAAGGGAATAATTAGTAAAACAAACATGTACCTTTAGCATACTTCTTAGAGATTCGTTTCTCATTTTAAATTTTAATCATTCGGTACAATAACGTTTCTGTAGATACTTACCAGTCGGAGGCCAATTTTTAATATACCCGGTACAATGAACGACAGCATAATTTTGGCCATCACGGGCAGGCGGTCCCAGAGAGTTACGTTGTTTCATTCTATGGAGACCATGTGCGGCAGCCATGTCACCGCTAGTTTGCAAATTACCAACTTTCATTCTGCAGATAAAACCCCTTCTTGAACCCATGCATAGTCTCACAGATGCTGTAATATAATCAAATGAATATAATAATTATTCAATTTATAAATTTCCAATTTGATAATTTTTTTAATGTCAAAAGACTTTTTCAATTTTTAATGATTTCAGATAGCAATTATCATTTGAAATTGCTTTCAAAAGATCATAAGACTTGTTTTTAAGACGAAAGATGATTTGAATATTAATAAAACTTACACTGATGGCCCTCCCGCTTAACGGTTCCTGATTTCAAATCCAGAACCCTGCCCGCGTGTTGAGGTTCAGCGGTACTAAGTTGCTCGCGGACCTTCTCCGTGTCATCAGGGTGAACCTGCGAGTACAAACTGCTGCCGTACCAATCGCTTTGCGAATAGTTGAGCACTGGAGCAACCGAGTCCGATACGTAGATGATTCGGCCGGTGTCGCAGCTTACGACGAACAGGAAGCCGTCGGCCGCCTCAAGGATCAGGTGCTTGAGCTCCTGGTCGGTGAGAAAGGACGGCTTGAAGGCCGCGTCGGTGCCGGTGTTGCCTGTGCCTGTAAACAAAACCGTCCAGTTAGCCAATTTAGCCGGGCTTCCTTGGTTGTTATCGCGGCCGAAAAATCAAAACCCGACGGGACACGACAACGAGTGACGCCTATCGGTTTGCAGGATCGGAATTGCAAAGCGCGCGATGCGATCTTGTCCAGCGGAGAATTCCGGGAAGACTTTGCTAGCGAGTTAACGACTACCAAACGAGATCTATCGAAGACCGCCGTGACCTTCCACATTGCACTTACAGGAGGCATGTCCCAAAACCAAGACCGGGTCTCGCTTCTTTCCAGCAAGAAGAAAAGGAAGCGTTTTTTTACCAACGATTATAATGTCACCATAGTGAAATATTGGTATTTCAGTCAAATATTTAGTAATTAATAAATTGAAAAAATAAATTATCAATATATTTTCTACTAATACTTATTTGGTTTTCATTTATGCGTCTACGTTAACACTGAATTCGCACCAGGTTTTCTCAGTTCACATTTTACTCGAGGTAGAGTCGATACACTCTGTTTTACTCATTAATATGCCATAATAATCAAATAAGTAGACATAAAAAACGAATGAAACAAAATAATAAAATAAAATTTTTAATGTATTCTTTTCCAGAGTTGAAGATGAAATAGTTTTATTGTATTTGAAGTGAACTTTGTACTTTTGCAGATATTAAACATATCAAACGTCAAGGTTGTCAAACTACCTTCTGTACAGATAACGTTTACAAATTTACAACTCACTTTTTCGCTTGTGGAACAGTGGTACTAACTAAGGAACAAAGCAAAGTCGTTGATGGTAGTTTAATGATTCAATTGATCGACACAATTGCGGTGAACGCAATTATTTTTTATCGCTCCTGCTGCTTGAATTTGATTACGGCGCTTGCTAATTGATCACTCATGATGATCAAGCTTACTGTTTATCGTCCGCAGACTCTAAATGAACTGAATAAGAAGTGAAGAGAGGCGAAGTTGCTAAATTGAAAGAAGGGTTACTATGGACTTGCACAATGGTTAATGGTAATTAGAGCGGCTTTTCAAATACATTGTTCTAATTAAATAGACGGCCGAGACCTATCCTCTGTTGAAATCTTCGCTAGCGACGCTCCGCACCAATCCGAGAAAGAATTTTCTGTCCTTAATAAACTTGTTATTTTTCTTCAGAGATTATAATTTCAAACGGGATTACAATGCAGTTTACTAGAGAACATTCGTCTCTAAAAGAATTCAATTTTAAAGCGTTAGAAGTAACATCGTCTAACAATTAAATTGAAGTCTTAAAATCAAACGCTTTTAAGAGTTTTTAAGAATATTTTCATACCATTTGTAGTCTGTTCACCTTATACCTTCTCCCACCCTATACCTACAAACATCAAACGTTCTTTAAATACATTTATATACAGATTCAAGAGATACCGAAAAGTCCCTAGAGCGCCAATTCGTAATGAAAAGTAATAAAATTACTACTGAAATAATTAAACATACTATTTTAATAGTAAAGGTGTTACATTTATTGTACCATTTAAGTAGTGTACCTTATCATTAAACAAGAGTAAAGCGTAGAAATACTTTGTCAAATAAAAAAAAAGTATTTTATTAAATTAAGTTTTCTTACGTTGTAAAATCATATCATTCCTTCTACACAGAAATGACTAATACTTGATTTATTTGACAAATAATATCCACGCATTCCTTTCAAAGCCGTTAATTTTTATTGCATAATTTTTTTCCGTGCAAAGAATAGAATCCGCGAACCAGCAAAGACAGAGCATAAAATATTTGACAATAATTTTGGGGACGGTACTTGTTTCGCCACCGTGGCCGATAATCAGCGGACCGATAGCGGTGTCCGAGATGCGGGGGACGGGATGCAAGGGACCATCCGGACAGACACGTGAGTCGATTGGAAATTCGGTCGAGAGTTTGGAGAGGCTCGGGCCACGTCGGGCGCAGGTAGCACGACGATATATGCTTCCGGTGGCGGCCTGGGTGGAGTTGCTGGCTGACTGTTCGGTGCACGCGTGTAATCACGCACTCTTTGGCGCACGCATACGCGCGCGCACCAGCCAAGCGTCGCGTTGTTTATGGCCACTTCTTCTCCTTCCCGGCGGTGCTTTCACGGAATACAAATCACTTCTCCCTGCCGCGCAACCAGATTACAATGATTGTCAACGAGCCAAGTGCGAGACTCGCGCCGAGTCCCGGCGACGTCATCCATTCTTTGCGCCATCGCTTCTATTCTTCAATGGACGACGTCTTCTTACAAAGCGGAGTCGATTGTGTCGCCACAACTCCCTCTCAACACGCTTTCTCGGATCAACGAACTTCTATTCTATTTTCCTTTTTTCAACTCTGTTCACTGTTTACTGTTTTGCGACACGCGCAAGTATTGCTTTTCGGATTTATTCAGCGGGCGAGAAACAATACTTTTTCGCCTCGAGCGGAAAAGAATACCTTTCTGTCCTCACGAAAAACAATAAAAAAAGACGACTTTTCGACTTTTCGACTTTGTTTCTGTTCTAGGAAGAAAAGTGGCTCATTGTAATGTTAAAAGTTGTTATAATTATGATAACAATGTATACTGTTATTACTATTATCATTAATGTGATTATTAATACTATTAGTGTTGGTACCATTGAAATTTTGAAATAAATTATTTCTGTCCTAGGTGAAAGGTCGGATAGTGATCCGAAAACAGATCGCGATTTGCTTTCTCGAGGCGGACATATAAAGAGCAACGCGGTTTTGTTCATTGTACTACGTGGCGATTAACAAACCGGCTGTTTGGCTATCCGTCACGACCCGAATAAATAACAGAGAACGGCGTGTGTTACATTTACGTATTGACGAGATCCGATTCAATTATATCCGGGATACCCGGCTTTTCTCGAAAGTAGGTACGTAACTTTACTAGTTTTCTGTTGAATTTTATCAATAAGAAATATTTTATTTCAACTTTAAGACTTAAAGTCATAGACTTGAAGTTTCCTGTACTTATTAATTGAACGAAAATATAATGTAATATAATTTTATAAACAAAAATGATGGTATTTTTGTTTTATTAGTTTCAATATGTCAAAGTATTAGTAAGTGTGACATTCATTTTTGATTGTAACATATTTTGTAAAATTATATTTAATTAATTTTCGTTTACCAATGAATTTTGGAAACATCATATGCAGGTTCAAGTTCCACTGTTTGTCTTCATTAACAAAAAGAAAAAATTTTGTATAACAAACATGGTGGACCACGTGGGAATTTTATTTGCTTTCGATCATTTCTGTACTTGGAATTCTCATGTTGAACGATCGCTGAAAGGTCAATATATGTATGTATGCTACATCTTTATTCTCATCTTTCTTCCTCCAAAGCACTACATTTTCTTCTTCATCTGAAACAATACCTGAGCTGCTGTCCTTTCCCCCTATATTAACATGATTATATTATACAGATAAGAAAAGAGATAAGGATAATAAAGAGGGATGGAAGAAAAGGGAAGTAAGTAAAAGTTGTTAAAGATAGAAGAGAAGCAGGGAAATAAAATGTTGAAGGTGTCATATTGCCTAGGACTAGCAGATCTTATCGATGAGATGTTCTACGAGTATTCCATATCTGACAAACTACAAAGTCACATTATGTTCAGGGATTGTTATTAAAACGATATATTACACATAATTACTAGATTTTGTGTCTTTCTAAGTAATATTTTTCAAATAATAATTAAATCTACACTGAGAAAACAATTACAATAAATTGTCCTTTCTTTATTGCAATGTGATGTGACATCAAAGGGATATAACCAAAATATTTCCCACAACTCTGGAAAAGGTTATCTAGTTTTACAGCATTTATCAACGTAAAAAGAGTTAACTTTTTTACGAATTAATAATCCTTGTTATCATGAAATTTTAGATAGTACTACCGATAAAATGGAAAAATTTTCTAAACATTTTGTCAGTGTACCAACATTCGTTGAATCTTCTAATACCTTCTTTTCTATCTTCTTATTATAGTTTGAAAACTGTAAACTCTATTTTGTTTCCGCCAGGACTCATTGAAATTAAATAAACGTAGAGTAGACTGATTAACTTTTTAATGTAAACTCACCTCGCAAGGAGCGCATGTGTGCGACTGCCATCCTCAGTATAGTCAGCTTGTCCGGCTTCCTCGCGAGCGCCGAGCAAGTCGGCACCATGTCGGACAGCTCGGTGATATAGGCGGTCATCTTGTTGCGCCGCCGCCGCTCGATCTCACAATGGTTCTCCCTACAGTTAGACGCAAGACAAAACCCAGGTAATTGCATAGTTCGACAGAGGACGCGGCAATTCTTATGATAGCCTAACCAGCGCCGCGACGGGACCATTTTTTCCCGACAGCTTCCTTGTAATTTTGCGTCGCGAATAAGCCGGTCTCCCCAGCCTTTTGCAATTTACTCTCCCGGGGTTAATCGTCGAATCATTACAATCTCTCGTCAATCATTTTCATCGTTCCCCATACCATTGTCCCTCCTTATCGTTAGACTTTGGTCACATTGTAATCTTTTTTATTCTTAATTTTTTTAACAAGCAAATAAAAAAGGTTCAAGGTCAGGACTTGAACTCTGACCAAAAATGACCGCAGATGTATCATTAACGCGATTCGGTGATTAACAACTGCAAAATCATTAATCGCCCCATTTTAAAGCCCTTTCCACTTCCTATACAGCCGATATAATTTATGGAACGCCCGGGGTTTATTTTTCAATTTTACTCGGTAATTCTTAATTAACGGTGATCACGACGGGTAATTAATTAATGGCTTTAACTGCAGTCATTGATAGATGGCGTGATTGACCCCTTGTAAATTTTTCACTGAATTACCGTCAATTAAACGTCATTAAGTTTGGGATAGTGCGCGCGCAAGCAATTACAAGCACCGGCGGATAATCACGGACTTTGAATTGCACTGAGTTTCGATGATTGGACGTATCGATTATTGTGATCAAACGATCCGAGTGGTTCGGAACTTCAAGAACCTCGACTTAACAGTTTGAAAATTCAACACTTATGATGCGAGATAGGCATCGTGTGAAGCGATTTGCTTGTTTTGTTTCGATGAAAAAGTGAAATAAGTTACGAAGAAGTTTGGATTTAAAAGTGTAACATTCGGTTATGTTTCGTATGAAAAAGGTGTGAGATTATCGAAGGAAAATGTACCTTCAATTTGTGCAATTATATCTAATTTCGTGTAATCATACACGCTTGAGTGAGAAATTACATTCAATTTCAAATAATTTTGCACGATTCTACATAATAACGTAATACTGTGCATAACTGATCGCAGTTTAAAAATGTTTATCGATCGAATGTTTAACGAGCTTAAAATTTGAATTTGGAATTTTCAAAACGTTTTCCAAGAGTAATCGGTTGATTTATTAAAATGTCAGTTTTCATATATAATTTAACGACAATGAAGTGTAACCCGTGATTTATATATCAGATGTCACGTACAATTTTAATAAATATATCATTTTACATTCAAATGAACTATTGTATTTTGCAATAAGTTTTTGTGATACGTTGAAATTCTTACTTTCTTTTACTACAGATAATATTCATATGACGTTATACATGCATGAGTGAGGGAAATGCCTGCATTTTTCAAAAGGTAATACCAGAAGCATGTATATATGTAATATTTAATGAGTTGTTTTATATAATCGACAATTATCATTATTCATTGTCCTGCGGTGTTTCGATTACAATCGAAATAAACGGCTAAAATCATTACGTTTGGTAGACAAAACGATCTAGAAAGTCGATCGCATTACGTATATGACTCTTGTTACAACGTTTTTACGGTCACTAGCTTTATAACGATTATTTGGCAATCTTATAAACACTACTGTTTATATATAAGTAATGGCATTAAATTTTATCATGGGTTCTTATATTAAAAACAAATATTGAAAAATAATATTAAATTCTGTGAATTGACACACAATTTTTTTTTAAATATTATACACTACTGCTTTAAAATCACAATTCAACTTGAAATAATGAATAATAAGATTGTTCTAGATTTAAAATGCAGCATTTCCACTAATTAAGGTTAAAAGTATAAATTTCATTTTACAACATGTAAACTTGAAATTTATAAACTTTCTTTACAAAGTAGTGAAAAAAAAAAGACATGGAAAATAACTATACTTCGATGCATTGCAAGTCCTCAGTGGTACAGAAAATTTTATCTATTACATTTAATTGTTCCACTTAATTTCCTCTCTATGAATGTTTGAAAACCAACTTTTTATATTCCATAAACCAAATGACGGTCATTTTGTCAAACTAAATAGGCCAAACGGAAAATGTAAAAATGAAATACATTTGAGTGGGAATAGCAGCGTATATAGGTTGTTTAAACGAAGCGAGTATCAGCGGCTCACAAGCACAAAGAGCGCTGCAACTTGGAGCGAGCGCGAAACTCCGCCAAAGAGTTGATGCAAGAAGGATGAAGGGAGAAGTTCTCGGGGTCAGAGGTGATCTACTCCGAGCCGAACCGAGCTGCACTCGCTTTGTGGCCAGATCGAGCGCGAGCGCTGCACGGCTCTGTTCAACTCGGCGCACTTTTTTGCCATTGGTGCCTAACCGTGCACGTGGTGGATTGCAAATAAGCCCGAATAAGCCGTGAGCGCTAGGACGCGGAGCACCGAGGCGACACGTATAGAGTCGCCGCGTTTCGCTCAATTGCAAAACCGTGCTTGATATCGACAACCATTGTTGTTTCGGCCTTTCATTTCAGTTACAATATTGTTGATTAATAAACGTTTCAACTGATAAACGCGACATACGAAAACCTTACATTTTATTCAAATTTTGCCATTGTTTGTAATTTTATGTTAATGTGTATTTGTCATAAAATAATATGTTTTTGTGTATTTATATCACATTTGCATACGTGTTATCAGATAACGTACTTAATAATCTTAACTAATAACGTCTGTCTTTTTTTTACAATATACGATTTGTTTGCATTACACAAAAACAACATTCGAATCAGCATAATTGAAAAGAAACAACCGACAGTGATTTCCGGAAATAAAATGACGGGCAAAAGTGCAAAACCACCGGAATGCGACGGACCGACAGCGGCGCAAAAATATACGCCCAAGGAGGAAAAGGCTTGGTGATTGCGTTATTAACTTAAAAGTAAGGTTCTTGAGCATGCGCGCGCGACACCAGCGCGCGGCACTTCCCAAACGAAATGACACCAGCGCGTGCAATTAAGCATCATTCGAATTTCAGATTACTCTTCCTCGTTTTCTCTCTCGTTCGGACAGAGACCGTCATAAAGCACATTATTGAAACGATCCGACACGAGAAGTGACAAATTATTAAAATTTACAAGTCCAAGATGCTTAAAATCTTTCAAAAGTGGAACATTTTTTTATAACACATTGCAAAGTGCATTAATTATTTAAGATTACTTTAAGAACGATGCACATACTTATTCGTTAGTTTCAAGTAATCAAAAAAAACACATTTCCATAAGTCCAAAGGATCTTTTTGGATCAAAAAAATATTTAGTTGATTTTGTCGATTTTGATCTATATTTAGTTGATTTTGTCGTTTTTGGTCTAGAGAAAATTTTGCGTTGAGCCCACCAAATCAAGTTAATGTTTCGGTTGCTCAAATATCAACAAAATCATTTAGCTATGCAACCAAACTTTGGCTATGCTAACAAAATAAAAAATTGTTAAATCTTTTAAAATAAAGAAAAAAAAAATCAATCAATTAATAATCGAAAGCATCAAATGATGAATTTTCAATTGCTCATTGCCATCCATTGGAGCGACTTTTTATTCAATGATGAATAAATTGTGATCCATTGCGCGTGCGATTAAATATTTCTCTTGGGCGTGATGTCAGTGTACGTTTTGTGTATCCTTTGGCACGTGATAACGTATTTCAATCCTTTAATGTGCCAAGATGTAAAGGACGTTTACGGATGTGTATCTTGTGTTCCCACGCTGGAGCGGCCGCGGGGGCTACCCTTTCCTATCACTTTTACGCCGATGTAGTGTAATGTGTAAGTGAGTACGCAAGTTCGTGTTTGTAGGAGAAGGATCTGTTTCCAAAGGATGCGGCAATGAAATGATTTTCACGCGGTAGCTTATACTAAAAAGCATATTAAATACCGATGTAATCAAATGCTTAACCTGCAAAAATTTAAAAAACACACACTCGTTTAAGGTACTGCCAATTCGTTTGTAAACGAAAATACAAAACATTCATGTATCAGTGATGAAGCTTAAATGTATATGAAATTGCCTTTAACTCGTTAGTGCTCAATTTCACTTCCAAAGTAACTCAAAGAAATAAATACTTATAAAATATTTGAATTTTGTTTACACTAATACAAAGAAATATTTTATTTTAGGAGACTACAACTATTTGTATTGTAGTTACAAAGTAAAAAATAAGAACACGTAAATAAACGAAATAAACATGTGAACGTAAACTAAACAAAAACAGCCATGTATTCTTTCAATCGTTATATATTTTCAAATTTACATGTTTTATCTCTTTTTTGTAAGTACATAAAAACTGGTTGTTTCAATTCAACAAATCATTTTTCTATATGAAATATTCCACGTTGTTTAGAGTATCTTTATGAGACTTATTAGAGTAATAAAAAATATTTGTATGTGAAAAGTGTCACGTGCTGTAACGAGCATAAGGCATTTAATAGTTCATTTATAATGAATCCAACGAAATGGATGAATTTATTAAATTTTTATAAACATAAAAAGCTAAGTTATATTTTCTAACATTTAACATTACTAAATCAAGTGTCTGCATACCAGTGTTTTGAATTTAAGACAATTTCAGGCAGTATTATGAAAACAGTTTTACTTTTCAAGACTTTAAAAAGGAGTTTCTATTTTTATCTTGGAGAAGTTAAAATAATTTTAACACAACTGTCTGGAACTACTTAAAACTTTAAACACTCGGGTAAGAAACCATGAATATGAAATTTCAATAATGTATGGTACAATAGCAGTAAAATATGTTATAATGACTGAACTTGATTCAACATTTAGTGAATTGAACAATTGTAAAATTACACGTGTAATTTGCTTAGTGTCCAGTGAATGTGGAGTAAATTGCAAATGATTGTTCGAGACAGTGTCAAAATTTGAGGATTCATATACCCATGGTGATAAAATGAGTTGTTGGTGACAATTATAAAAGAAACAATGGTCAATAAAACTCTCAGGATCCAACATTGAAATGTTCACTGTAAAAACAAGTGTTCAATTTCGAGACTTTTTCAGTGTTTGTTGTTAACATAAACAATAACTCAAAACAAGACACTTGTTTTTATAATTTGGGAGTTGAATTAATTTATCTACACCGGATATTCATTAAATTTTAGAATGCGCATGTGATTAATATGAAAAATGATTTTTGGGCTAAACTGAACATATTTTTTAGTTTAAAAAATATTCGAACCACTGAGATTTTCAACAATATTTCGTCAATTCAAAAATCATATGTTAATGGCTTTTTCCAATTTAAACAATGAATTTACGATTACGAGACGCTGTTAGTAAATGAATACACCACATAGCATGAAATGTATCTTATTTAAATGAAATAATAGTGTGGCTTCACGAGCCTGATGCTCACCTGGCAAATCTCTCTTTGTCCTGCACATTTTCATCTTCTAGCCTCCGGTATTTCACGCCACTCGGGTCGTCCTCGTCGGATCTGAAAAAGACGGTCGTTAAATGTCTTAAATCTGGTCGTTAAATATTCATTAATTATATTCTACTGTGTCACTTTTCATTTGAATTTTAATATACCTTCCTGACATTTCAATTAAGCGAGTTAAGAGTCGATTCGTTAAAAGTCAAATTCAAACAGAAGTATCAACAGCATTTCAACTCATTTTAAAAACACCACAACATCAGAACTTATTGATAAGCGTATTACTATGTTGTTTTTGTTTTCAATCATAATTAACCCAAGAAACCTTTTTAGAGGTGACGATGATTCGTGTATTTATATTACTAGATTTAAAATATAGTTGTAATATAATTTTAATGAAATAGGTTATCGTATTCAATAAAAATTAAATGAATAAATTACTTATATTGTATTTAATTTGAATAGTTTGAATAGAAAGTTATTTTAAGCAACAAATTATTTGAAAACATTAAAAAAAAGGCTGTGACTATTTGCACCGACACGTGTACACGGATGTTCCGTGTACACGTGTCCAACCTCAATAATACCGTTCCGTGTAACGTGTACACGGAACTTCCGTGTACACGTCTTCGATCACCGGTGACTCGGTCCGTGTACACGAAACTTCCGTGTACACGTTTTC
>JABFOV010005268.1:0-12360 GCA_022817685.1 Aradophagus sp. ZL-2020
GTGCACCAATAGCTTCAGCTCGTCCAGATTCATAACGCTCTATACTCAAGGAAGATGGAATTTCGCCAGACGTTTCTTGAAGTGAATTTGGCCCTTCCATTAGTATTGAAGATGGACGCTTTGATGCACCCGACGGTTCTGTAATTATATATAATAATTATTTCTAATGGTTGCAAAAAAAAAACATTTTGATTTAATCAACAAAATTTCATTTTAGAATTAATTGAAATCTTTTTGATCAATTTCCAATTAAAAAATTGGTTGATTTTTTTTTTTTAGTATTGAACTGTCGTTATATAAAGAAAAAAAATCGACTAACGTGGTAAATTCTGGGACCATCCTTCAGTCCCGATAAATGCAGCATCAAAAAGCCATTCTCCAAAAAGATGTAAAATGGAATTACACTTGGGTCGTCCAGGAGCTAATGGTGGTCTGACATCTTGTCCAAGTGAAGTCATAGCTACAAAAATTGAAAGTAATCATTAATTTTAATTAACTTAACATAGTTCTGAAATGCAAACTTGATACATTTAAAATTTATTACTATTTGTTAATTGATTAATTATTTATTATATTATTATAATTCGATAATCTTACATGTAGTACTGGAAGTTGAAGATGGACCGGAGCTAGACGACATAACAAAGGGTGTGCTTGTTACACGACTTGTAGTAAGTCCAATTAAAGACGCTTTTGGAATTCCTGAATAAATATGTTACGAACAAAAATATACATAAATTAGAAAAGGAATTTGTTTGAAAATAAGTTTGTTAATAAATATTAGTTTATTATTTCAGTGAATACTACACAACAGCTCATACGTATAATCAGCGTTGAAGAACTGTGTAATATGCACATTCTTAAAGTAAAGCATTTAAAATTGAACACTTTGTTCTAAAAACATGTTCACTGCATAATTTTTTAATGCTAGTTATGAAATATTTTATGATTATGTATATTAATACCTGGAATCAAACATTATTAAATATAGCAAAGAAATGATTAAGTAAGAATTAAAAAAAAATAAATAAATAAATTTCAAGACATCCTATATACAAGATGAGGAATAAGAGATTGGGAAAGTGCTTTTTACTGTGTGAGTCAAAAGAAAAGCCGATAGTTTTAATTAGAAAGGAAAATTAATATTTCCAATCACTTTAAATTTATAATTTGTAATCGATAAAATCACTGAAAAAAGTTTTAAAAAAATGATAAAATTAAAAAGAAGAAAGAAAAAAGTAATACAATGGGTCCAATCATTAAACCAATGCTTTTGTTTGCGAGATAAATCGTTGATTTAATGAACCATCTCCAAGTGCTAGAAAATAAATGAAAAGAGTGCTGGATACCCTTAGTAACAGCTGAGGGTGTGACACTAAAACTTTTTGCGAGTCTGCGTTGGGTAGGAGGCGTCGGTGATGGTTGAGGTTGGTCCCTTCCGATTCCCTTGTCGACCATACCGCTAAAACCGCCGAATGAGGAAGCATTGGTTACACAACACTCCTCCCAGCAATTCGCTTGTGAAATGCCTAAAACAATGTACAATTCATGTGCTACCATCACCATTTGTACGCGTGAATAACCCTGTACAATTACTTAGTATTAAATAAAATGTAGTGCTTTGTGCGTGCCAACATACAATCAATTTCTGGTACATACCTAAAAACGCGTCCACTTGACCAGCAACACCTTTAATAGCTTTGAGGAAAATGTGTGGCAAATTTTGTAGACACGGGTGTTGACAGGGATCTGTTACGTTGCAGCTTGATATGGCATACTGCAGGAATGTTGGTGTTTGTGATATCACTGTAGGGCGACAAAGATCTACTGGATCACCAATCGTTCGTAGCAGTCTGTACCAAGCTTGAGCAACTGTTTCGTTCGTCATTGTTTGTGGCACTAGATTCACGTCCTCCTCGCCTGATTTAATATTAAAATCCTTATTTATGATTTTGCACAAAAGGTTTTAATTATTAAAATAACATAATTGTGATTTCAAGTAAGATTGTCAAGTACTTGAATAAGCGAAACATTGCTACGTTAAATTTGAGGTATCATTGCAAAAGAAATCTCAGTAATTATTGATTTCATTGAAATACTTTAATATCCGTACTTATTTTCAATTCCGGAAACGTAGGTCCATACATAATTTGTAGCAATCTCGCAGTAAGAGCTAAACAAACTCGATTCCATTGTTCTATCAATGCTAATCTGTGACGCCATCGAAGACAAGATTCTCTCAGTGTTTTCCATAAGGGAGGTGACGGAAAATTTCGCTCGCAAGCTACCAGCCAGACCTGTTATTCAAATAAAAATAAGGTCAAAATACATTGCACAGACTTTAATAAAGTGATGAATAGTTGATACGAACTTCCAAAAGAACGCCTAAGACTCTCTCGCATAATTGCTCTCCAGCATCTTCTCTAACTGCAGGTGGCGCTAGTAAGGCATCATTTATACCTATTAAAAATAAAAGCAAACTCTCCCAGGTCTCACTTTGTAAAGGTGCTGGACTTCGTGCCACTTGTTGCAAAGTCCTTAAAACTCTATGACATAGAACTGCTTGTCTGTTGATTGTATCTACACCTGGAGACATTTAATTTGTATTAAAACCTATGCCCGGAAGATATAACAGCCAAGGTGTAAAGAGAGCAGTAGAAGAAAGAGTGCAGTGTTACCTAAATCCTGATACAAAAATGGCCAAACTATAAAAGAGTAAAAATAAATTTAGATCACGCTTGTTTGTTCAAATTGCCAATTCCTGACTGAAACCTTATAGCATAATTCAAAAGCATTTCTATCAGGAAATCAATATTGGAATTAATGTTAATTTATTTAATTACCTTCTCCCCTTCGAGGCACAAATAGGTTGTAAAAATGACCAATGATTTTTCTGCCATAAAAATTTGGATCATCTGTTATGGGCTTAGGAACTGACACTTTTGGGGAAGAGTACAGCGCTGACAACCATTCGCAATAAACATTAACGCAGTCTCGAACTGTGTCATGTTCAATGAGAGGCAGTGACAATCCATGACAAATGACTTCCATACACCATTGTACTTCACGGTCTGTGTTCAGTGTACTGGGTTCTGCAGTTTGCGTGATTCCTAAATTTGCTGCTAAATTGCGAACAATAGATAGAGTGACTTCCTTTCCCACGCCAGGTGTAAATTTTTCCAGCACACTTTTACTGTCCTCTGAACCTTGCTGGATCGAAGGACTTAATGATGCCCACTCAGAATACATTCCACTTCTGGAAACCTACAATTTTTAAATTTTGAATCATTGTCATGTACTCTAATTACAATTGTATCAGTCCAGAAAAGGAGATTTTATAGTAAGTGATTGGAGTATCGAGAAATACAATTAAAATCTATTGACTATGGTTGAAATCGATTAAGAAATTTTTTCAATTGATTAAATATATTATTATTTGTGTTTTTACCATTTATTCAGTTATTTTTGAAAATCGGTATATAATTGATATATAATAATAATTACAGCAATAGGTGTATCAATAGCAATGACGCTACCGGGACGCTTACCTTTAAATTAACTTTATTGAATAAACCCAAATTCATAGATTCTCATCTAATTTTTAGGTAAATAAAAAGGAAGGTAACTAAATGTAAAGTGTGAAATTTTCGAATGATAAAAGCCGAAAATTCATTAAAGGCACAAAATAGGTTATTTATCATGAGAATCGTGAGAAAATCGTGCTATCGGGACTACCGACTTGATTATCAAATTCTCCCACATTTCATTTCTATTTATCTAAATGCCCTACTTCGCGTCTAGACTAAATGTAAAAACACTGTTCAGTTTTCCATCATGATTTTTAACATGATCTACAGAATAGCAAAGTTTGACGTTTGACAGATCGACATTTGACACAACAAATAGAGAGTTGAAGTTGCAGCTGACGTTTAATAACTGAAGTTATCAACTTGTCACAACACTAGTAAAGCATTCGGAAACTATCCCTAATTGTTGTTGTTCTATCTTTCTTTCACCGTACTCTAAGATAAAAGAAAGAAAAGGACAAATCCACAACATTCGTATGGATCCAAAATACGTAATGAAAAATGATTGTTATTGAGAATATTGTTGTCTTTATTTATTTCATATGATTAAATAAAGATAGCAATAATTGTAATTTAAAAACTTAAGAACCAATCACATTTCTTCATTACATCGACTTTTGTTTACCTGTAGATTGGTCGCGCTGTGACCTGGGCGCCCGCTAGAAAAAGAAGTTTGAGTGTGATTGATGGATATTAGTAACAAGATCAACTTAAGATTAATCTGGTATATTTAATTTGAAGAGTAAGGTTACGCGTTTTATGTAGACTTCCATATAATGACAGCTCGTGTAAATAAATTATAATGGTTCATTGAATTAATCTTATATATTTTAAATATTCTGTAAATAATTATTGTACATATATTGTTTTATACTTAAATTAACGAAATATGGCTCTGCAAGTATCATTGCAGAATTTATTGGATTTTATAAGCATAGTAACTATCGCAATGTGTTTTATCCAAAAAATTCCACAAATTTTAAATCTTACGAGGGTCAAATCAGCGAAGGGTTTATCATTGCTGAGTTTATTGTTAGAATTGACAAGGTAAGACTGTTTTGTTTTGGAGTACAAAAGTACTTGGCATCTTTTACTAAGGTCTTGTGCAATTTTTCGTTTTTTTCAGCTATACAGTGATGACTAGCTATAATTATACAAATGGATATGCTTTATTGTCTTACATGGAATATCCAATTATTTTATCACAACAATATGTTTTAATATTCTTTGTCATGAAGTATATGAACATGATTGGCAAAAAAACAATAATTATATCATTAATATATTTTATAATTTTTGTTTCATTTTTGAAACAAATAGTGCCAAAGTATATCCTTACCTTGATAGCAGTGAGTTAAAAATTTTTGGTCATCTTTTAGTTAGAATAGAAAGCTAATGCCTAACTAGTAAATTAAAAACATTTGCTTGGTTATTTTTAATAAAACAAAGAACATAGTGACAAGCACAAAAATCAAGTTTAAAGTACCAAAATTTTGCAGTCATTATGTGAAATTTTGAATCAAATTATTAATATTAATTATTAATATTAATTATTATAACAGATTAATAATTATTAATATTAATTATTAATCTGTTATAAAGAATTTTTATAAATGATGGAATCTTTTTTTCAGCTTGAAACTCTATATTCTTTGTACAAGAATAATAAAGACATTATTTTTTGCTGCAAAATAGGTAATTCCAGTAAATGTTTAATCTTCAAAAACAGTATTTATTTCAGCCTATGTGTACACCGATCTCAGCTTTTAGTAAAACAACTCAGTTATTACTCATTTTGAGATCAAAAAATGCTGATTCTATATCGATTACCACTTGGTTTATTTCTACTATGACTAATTTAAGTAAGTTTATAATAAAAATGAAACTTTTTTTTTTTAATCAATGAAATTGCAAACTTTAGCGTTACCTTTATAATTTTCTTGTACATGATAAATGTAGTATACCGATTCTTTTATTGGCACGCCATCTTAGATTTGATAGATATAATTGTCACTTTTCACCTGTTAAAATTAGCATAGACTTATTGACAAACAATAATTTTTATGTATTATTTATGTAATTATTGTGTAATAATAATATATCATATAATTATTATGTATAGAATAATAATAATAATAATAATAATAATAATAATAATAATAATAATAATAATAATAATAATAATAATAATATAATTTTTAGCTAGAGTTTTTACTATATGGATGGATTCTGCAGATTCAATTTTACTTGGAAATTATGGAATATCTGTGTTTTTGAGTTCAAGCATTATGTTTTCTTCAATGTATTTTAAATCACGACCCAAAGTGGAATAAATAACACATTTTCTAAAAAAAACCTTTAATAATCTATTTTGGTATAAAGGTAACAAAATCTTTTATTTATCAGTCGAAGTTATGAATACAAGAATTAAAATTTTCATTTTAAAATATGTTATGCACAGAGGGAATAAAAATTACTTTAGTCACAAAAGTAAAACTGTCTGAACAAGAAGAAGAAAACGACTGTTCTTTCTTCATATATTCCCTTCGTGCATAAAATAACAAAATTAAATTATCTCTTATTCAAAGTCATGCATTATTAACAAGTAATTTGCACTCATAATATGCAGTTCAAATAATTTGGATCTCTTTGAATTTGTTGAATTTGATGAAATTTCAATAATAACTTATAATTTGTTGATTACATACATTAAAGTAACAGTAAATTACCAATTTGGTATAAAATTCACTAAATAATGTATTGCATATTATCCACAGTTTACTTCTAACACATCTTATCAATGTCTCTAAAAAAACAACTCATATTTATTTACCTATAATCTTCCATTTGTGTGGCTTATGACTTGGATATTCATTTAAAAAACAATTTTATTTTTAAAACTATTGAACTATAAATGTAAGAATGATAAAACTTATTGACAGTACACAAATTTGGATTCATTGTAAAAATAGGAACTTACAGAAAATTTAAAAAAATGGCATTAAAACATTTCATATTTAGAAATGAATTGACTCATAAAAAAATAATGAAACTGATTAAAACAACTCTATCATCACTCCATAATTGTAGTATTTCATTTAAATAGTGGGACAAATACCAGTCAAAACGTGGCCATTGGCACGACTGAGTTCAAAATTGATTTGCTTTGTATTAATTATGAAATTTTTAATGCAACCAACAAATTGAGTTTGTGAAGTACTTCCTCGCAATCTTGTAAGATTTGGATGTCCTCCAACGTACAGAGGATGTCTTGTAACAACTGGGGCGACACTTCTTCTGCTCATTCCAATAGGGGCTGAGTTATGGTCTACTGACAAAACCACTGCATTTTTTTGTTTCAGTGCTGATAAAAAAGAGAAAATTATATTATATATTAATATAAATTTATTGCTTGATAAACAAAGTACTTCGCAGGAATTCAATTTTTGGCACTATGTATTATAAACAGTTGAATAAAATTACCTCTAATGTTATGCCAATTCCCATCACATAATGTATTTGGTTGTGTAGGTTCGTATGATGTTTCTATTGTGTCTCCTTTCATACTTTTAACCAAAAATCTAACCGTTCCATTAATCATTTCCAGAAGAACGTAGCTTTGCTTTGAATGCACCGAAAACAGGTGTCCGGATGAACTGCGAGGCTTTATGTCCATTTGAATATCCATCATTTTACCAACACCAAATTTGTCCACTAAATATGTAAATAATATTATTATAATAATTGCTTGATTAATTTAAATTTAATAACTAATATAATATACAACTTTAAACGAATGTTTAGGACAAACTGTTGAGAGGAATGTTTCATACAAAATTACTCACTTGCAACATAGAAATTACTTCCATTTCCTGGATAGAAGAAAATTCCAGGTTCTATGCGCTTCGAACAGGGTATGACATCAACTTTAAGTGAAGGCTCACCAACTGGGTGACCGTTAAGTGTCAAGTTTCTCAGGCACCCAGCAAACGGTTTGTTGGTTCCCTAAAATAGTTAATTAAAATATTTAATGAGTCAAATAAAAAATTAATAGCTATTATATGATATGAAAAATACAAAATATACATACAATTCTCTTGTAAATATCATCAGCTTTTTCTGTAGGTACGCCACCAACATAAAATGGTGGCCTGATGTCAGTATTGCATACCATAGTTTCAGCATAACCGTTTACAGGACCTTGTTCGTCAATCAAAATTTCTCCGAAATTGACTTCTCTTCTAAATAGAATTGTGTGCCACTGATTGTCGTTTATCTTATAAGGACTCAGCAGTACAGTTTTTCCACTTCCACAGTCAAAGGTATAATGTACCTTTTTAATACAATATAAATGATGAAATATCGTAAATCATACATAAAAAAATGTCAGTAAAATTTTAAAATAGGCATACAATGTTTAACCCTCTATAAATCACAATGATAAAGATGATAAAATATAATATACCTGAGTAAGACAAGGATATATAATTTTTATGTATGGTTGTGGGTTAAGATATTATGGGAAAATTTAATTTATGTTACACGGGCTAGAAAAGCACAATTTTACTCCTTCACAAAATTGAGGTAAAACATTGCTTTACCTTCTGGCGAACAAAAAGGTTCAAGAGAAGGGAGTAAAGTTGTGTTTTATTCCCCAGGTGCATAATATACTATTTCATATAAGATAATTAACAATAATTGAAAATCAACATACTTGTCCATTTTTCATAAATATTGATACCAAGTCAGAACTGTCTTCGTTGGCACCATAGAATATTACACCTTCATCTGACATGGTTTTAATTTCTATCTGGAAGTCATAATTTTCTTTGTACGATCCTCTCAAGGTATCATATTCCAATCTGCTAGTTTCCATAGCTCCTGCAATATTAAATAATTAAGCTACATTTCTGAATTTAAATCTGAATTACATGCTACTTAAAAGGGAAACAAATATTATGAATATATCTTTAATATCTTTATGAATATTATATAATATGTAATTATGTTTACACTAAATTATTACCCAATCTCCAAGAATTTCCTGCATCGGGATCAGGCATTGGATAATATGGCAATCGACAGTCGTCGACTGTTTCAGGTTGAATAGTTGTTGTTTTCATTGGCTCATCAACTTTAGGTCTAGGTCGTCCTTCGTGTTCAGGACGATCATCACCGTCCCAAACATCTGGCTTAACTTCCACAATATCTACAATGTAAATTAATATAAATAGTAAAATTCAACAAAGAAATCTTTTCAAAATAGAGATTTAAATTGTAGTTCAATATATCATTATAAATGGCAAAATAAAACTACTTTTGTGGCAGATAAAACTAATAGTGTTGCTGCACATTGTCAATGAGAAGTGTTTTATAGCATGAAATGAAATCGGAAAGTGGACTGTGATATGAGAGAATTAATATTGTAAATTATTTAAAAGTGTGTATACTTGTTATACAATAAAGTATTTTATTTACTTGTAGAATTTGTACTTACTGCTTTGAGTTACTGCTAACGTAATGTCCTCAATTTTTTCAGTTTGTAGAGGAATCTCTGTTTCTGTATCAATAGATGGACCTAAAAACAAATATTTACTAGTTGAGCAATTTTTCAGTTGTAATACTCTTGCAATTTAAAATTACTTTTATTTCTAGACTAACCAGAATCGCTTCCTCTAGTGGTACCCAATAAAGCATTTGGCCTTTCTGTTGTATTTGCGAAGTTAATAATGACGCCATTAAATGTTGCATCTCCAATTTGTCCTACAAACGGTTTGAATTCCTGTCTAGGATGTTCGTTTCTTACACTCTGAGGAACTCCACCTATATACAAAGAACCATAAAGAATGTATAAAGTTGGTGGACTGCTATCAGTACTATATGCTTCCATGTCGTCAATGTCAAGTCGCAAACTGCTCTCATTATGTGTTGCTGTTACAACGTGCCATTCGCCGTCGTTGAATTTGATTCCGGCAGAACTAGTCTGCAAGATTTCGCCTTGACTATCAAAAACTAGACGTCCGTCGACCAACGACAATGTGCTGCTGTCGGTTTCTCCTTCTACATGGAATATTACCCCATCGCTTGCCATAGTCTTGAACTTGAGACTTATTTGATAAGCATTTGATACAGATACGTTTGACCATTTAACGTATCCAGGTTTGCCTTCTTCAAAAGACACTAAGCTGGCAAACTGTAACATAATTACTAATTGTTAATAACGGAATAATTTAATGTGATGTTCCAGTAATACTGTTGTCTACTTTCCGTTTTCCAACTAACATTCAAATTCAAATGATTTTTGTTTCAAACACAAAAACAAAATGTAAATTTAAAACTGGATAGGACAGTGATACAATTTCTAACGTAGTTCACCTTAACTGGACAACCAGGCATAACTCCATAAGCTTGGATGTTTCTACTTAAGTCGACTGAAGTTTCTAGAATGATTACTTCGTCTATGCAACCATCGAAGCCTATATTTGTAACTGAAGGATAAACGTGTTTCGCACTTTGTGGATATCCTCCAAAGTAAATGTGATCTAAAGTGACCATGTTCTTGGTTTTACCAAGAACTTCATCTTTAGCAGCCAAATGGCCATCAATCTTCAAAACACCTGGGTATCAAAAAAAAAAAAAAATATACATAAGAAAATAAAATTAATACATTGTAACAATACTAAATGCAATTCTGAAACGTAACACCTTACCAATCTTTTCTAAACGAAGAGCCTCCAGGACATGCCATTCTCCGTCATTATACGCTTCTTTTGACCTCAAGGCAATTTTATCCTCACCCAAGCTGAACTGGTAGACCACAAAACCATCTCTCATTTCCAGGGACAAAAATTGCTTATTTTTACCCATTAAATAAATCAGTCCATCTTTCTCAAGTGTCTTGAAATTCAATTTAATACTGAATTTTTTGACATCGTGTGGAATTTGAGAGTTTCGTTTGCTAAACACCGCGTACGCAGGCCTATCAAATCTTAGTCCTGTGCTTGGTTGCAAATTGATTAACTTGTCTCTTTCATACGCTCCTTGTTTGTTATTTTCGCCGTCTATGAAGTTCCAGAAGGAAACTGGCACATCGCCTATGACAAGTTCCTCCATTTGACCTTCGAAAGAGGACGATATTACAGCATCTGGAATGGGGAAGGATGATGGTATGCCTCCAACGAAGAGTTTAGAATGTTCTTCATCAACATTAAATATTGAATATGCTCCTGGCACAACCTCTTCTTTAACATAAAGTTCATCCCTCCCTTCGCCGATATCCTCGCGGATTATAAGTTTAATATTTCTTCCAGTTCTGTAATTTTGTTTTAAAAAAACGATATATATATATTTTTTTGAAACAGATTTTTATCTTGAAAAAAGTAATCTTAAAGCGTTGGTAGGAAATACTGGATTTCAAGAAGTAAGAGTTTAAAGATCCATAAGTAATTATTACCTATCCACAATGACTTGTCTCCATTCATCATCTGAAACGAATTTCTTGCTAATAATTTTAACTGGTCCAGATCCAAGATCCACTATCAAAACAGGATATCCACTTTCGATCATGAGAGCCATGAAATCGTTCTATAAATTTGAAGTTTAATTACCATTTTATTCAGTAATTTGGTATTAATAAATAATAAATACAAAATTTTTATCTTCAAATTATTTTTAACTCTAATATGAAACATTTTTATTTTCTCATAATATTTTTTTAATATTCTGAGAAGTAATACAAGAATAATTTGAAAATGTTTCATGACCTTCGGATACATTTGTATTACTCATGTTACTTTCTGAAGTAAATTTTAAATTAAATATAATACGTTTCTACATACCGTTTTACTTCGCGAGACTTTTGAGCCACCTTCGTTTCCTAAATACAATAGGAATCCATTGGTTTTGTTCGTTTTAAAGTAAACTGAAATCTTAGTCGATGTCGCCAACAAAGGCAAGCTGTCAGGATTTTTCAGTTCTAACGTTGTATTTCTAAAGAACGTAAGTCCAATCTTGAATCTGTCAGCCAATTCTCTAGCGTGAGCAATTTCATTCTTTAAATGTAAGATTTTTTCAAGCAGGCTGTTGCCGGTAAAATTTATGGTCCTCTGACGATGGTCCAAGTCGTTCAACAGTGAAGTTATGTTGGGTACAACTTTGCTTAGCGAGTCTAATTGTTTGTTTGCCTGAGAAACATCTCGAATTGAGTCCACGGTATCTTTGGATAACTGTTTCGCTTCTTTCAGATTTTCTGGAATATTGTTGGTGATGCTGCTCATATCATTCTTAGCCTTTTGCATTTTGTATTCAACTTTGTCCGCATTATTTATGGCTTGCTGTGCAGTCAATGAAGCAGAATTCGGAGCTAAATTCCCTAAAAGTCTGGAAAGTTTAAAAAATGTTAAATTATATAAATTCTAGTCATTAATTATATTTTGACAATAACATTTAATGAATTGTTGTAATACTTTTCTATGTGTTCCAATTTTTCCTTGTTCATCTCTATTTCTTTATTTACGTCAGTAACATTTTTGACTGCCGGCAGCATACTCTCTTGCAATGGTCCCAATATTTTATTAATTAATTTTCTTACAGTTTCTAGTAATGCTCGACTGTTCTGACGAGAATTCGACAAACGATCTTCTAATCCATCTAACTGCAATTTAAAGAATTTGATCAACATATTTCCATCCAGCAAACAAAGAATGAACTGTGAAATTGTTTCATATATTTTAACAGTTCCATAACTAAACTTACCATTTGTGCTGTACTAGCC
>JABFOV010005269.1:0-12357 GCA_022817685.1 Aradophagus sp. ZL-2020
TAATAATAATAATAATAATAATAATAATAATAATAATAATAATAATAATAATAATAATAATAATAATAATAATAATAATAATAATAATAATAATAATAATAATAATAATAATAATAATAATAATAATTATACGGGTGAAATATGAAACGTGAAAATCCACGAAAAAAATTTAATTCAATGATACGTACAACAAAGTTTAATAAACTTTGCAAGTATCAAAAAAAAGTGAAAAATACAAACATCGAAAGAAGCACAATCGCGAAAATTTTCCATTGCTTTAATCGATCTATCGTCAACGATGTTGAATGTTCTCAAAGGTATATTACGACTTCGGATGCACTTTCTCTGTCGCAGAAATGCATAAGAAAATATGGCGATCTCAATTGAAAATACTTTCTAGGTAAAGTGAACGATCTTACATGTTAGTACGGCGTGCTCGTTACCGCTGGGTAATTATTTATATGGGCTTCATTTCAATTGGCAAGATCTCATGTATGGCTGTGCTATTGGTCAGAAACCGTCTTTATGGTGTTTTCGCAACGGCACCTTATTGCACAAAGTTGTTGATCAAAGTCTTTTACATCTTCAGTATATTTTTATCCCGTTTCAAAATACCAAAAATATTATTAAAAATAACATTGCAATATGTTTTTCTCCGAAAATTATTGGAGAAATGAAATGTAAATATTACTTATTTAAAATAAAATAATTTTTTATATCAGTATCTCGAAACCTATTTTTTCTTCTTTATTTAATTTAATATGAATGTAAAGAAAATATAAAGAAAAGGTAGAAAAAAGTCGATTGTTTTGGTTGGAAGGAAAGGGTCAACGTAATCTAAATCGATACAAACATTCGTCTATTACGTGCGAGAAATGTTAATGCGTTACGGATTTGGGCCCGCAGTATTGGTATGACATAAGCGCCGGGTCACGTTTGAGAGCCTCTGTGCGGGATCGGACACTTTCACTGGCGCGTTCGCCACCGCAAAGCGGCTTTTCAAGCGCTCGCCGCGGGATTCGCGTCTGATCAAAAATTCACTTTTGCATCCTCGCAACTCCGCGCCGACTTTTTGGTCTGACGCAACCGTCGATATTCGTGCATTCGGTGCCCGCTGAAATCTCTATTTACGAGCTTCGATTCTTTTGCAACCTTCGCAGACTTGACCTTGCAAATATGAGACCAACGGCGAATTGTATTAACATATATTTCTAGGCAATTTTGTAGGTCAACGCTTTATTCGCTCTTTTTTTTTCTGTTAAGTGCTCGGAGCGAGGATAAAAAATGCAGCGGTGAATTTCGATTTAAAAACATTGCAACAGAGTTTTGAAGGAAAAAAAGGCGAAGACTATTTTTTAGACTTCGAGTAGATTCTTTGAAAAAATCAATGCGATTAAGAGTACTGAAATTTTGAGTTCAAACATTATTTATGTTTTTATTTGTCAATACTACATTTCTTTTTGAACTGTAAACCAAAGTGTTTCATATTCCAATTATTTTACATTTCTCGTAATATTTATTTTTAACGGTAAGAAAGCAGTCGAAAATTGGGCTTCAAAAGATTTTGACCGATATTGTTTCATCGGTAGATTTCGACGAGAAACTAGAGCAAATTGAAATTCGCACCTCAGACGAACTTCATCTCATTTTGTAAGAAAAATAAATAAATAAATAAACATGAATATTTGTTTCCTAGTTTCTCTGTCGGGGAGGCCGTTAACATTTCATAATACGCACCATGCGCTGCTGTAATACGGTTACATAATACGTCATTCTTTCTGCCAACTTAAACAAGTGCGCGGCGCCAGGTATGCGTGTAAAGCGTGTATTTATTTCTAATGAAAAAGCGACCTGTTGCATCTGCTGTGTCGCGTCAATTTTGCATCGTCGCGATTTCAGCGCGATTCTTCCACTTTCAAGTCTCCGCTATTCTTAAATAAAATTTCTCCTTTTTTCCCCGCAAATTTGTATAAGAATAACCGAAGACTCAATCTCTTTTCGTAAATCACCTTCCTTGAATTGATAAAGTTATTGTGTAAAAGTTGTGATATTTTTTTACAGAAAGGAAATTTACTATGTTATATAGTAAAATTAAAATTATGAAGATACACAAATGTGTAGAAATATTATTTTCATAAGTAGTTTTAATACTTAATGTAAGAAATTTGTTTGCTATAAAAGTATGCCAAAAGCTTTAAAGGAAACATGAAAAATTTAACAATTCTTTGTTCTTTGTGTACTCGAACTTATTATACTTTATCAAGATCATTACATAATGGCAATTATGTATGGCGGTACGGTCTCACAATTCATTGACCCGACAGAGATTTCTCGGTCGAAAAAAAGTTTCCCGATGCCGTGAACGGTTGATCGGAGGTGGCGCAATTACGTTTACCGAACTTCGATTTTTGAATTTGTTGACTAAAGTTTCTAATAATTTAAACTGAAAAGTTTGTTTTGTCAGATCTTATAACAGAAGAGGTATGTAAATGGAATACAAATCGAGTTCTTTCGAATATTAAAAAAATGCAGCTCGTGTAAAAAGCGACGTAGGTGAAAACAATATGAATTGTAAAGAAAAAAATTGAAAGAGAAGTTTTTTTTTTCATTGTGCTTTGTTAGTTGAAGGATAGATGAGTTTGGATAAAATAACTGTTTATCAGTTACAAATCAATTTATATAAGTTCGCGTAGTGAAGTTAAATTAATTACATGTAAAATCTATTCTAATCGGGCGCGTAAAGCATGTACGCAAGATTTAAATAAACTTTACATAATGCCGAGTATCGGGGTTGTTTTGTATATACTTATGTATGTACGCCTGATTAAAGCCAAACAAAAGAATTATTCATACCACACTTCTATTTTAAGAATCCCATCGATTTTTGAGAAACAGTTTTAATTTCTAAAGCGAGACGTTTAACGTCACCTTGATGACATTGGTGATTGTTTGGAATGATTGTTTGAATGGCACAACAAATAAAAGGCAAAAACAAATGAAAGAAGTTATTGGAAATTATGTGAACGATACTTTTCCTTTCTTTGTTGAAATATAGGAAGTATACAAGTTCTGATTTTTTGTTAAGTAAATTCAGGATATGTTTTATACACGTGCGTTTACGGAAGCGGGGACTAAATTTTTATCTGGCTTGTTAAAATTTTAAAAGAAGTCAAACATTTGTAATTTTTGATAACAAAACCAAAAATATGATGTATGATACTGAAACAACATCAACATCATTTCGACAATTTCTTTAATTCTAAGGTTGTTATTTTAAAAACTATTTCTGAGTCCTTCGAAAATACATAAAACTTCCCACTTGTAGAAAAATAGATATTCACCGTAGTTTGTAACATTGGCACAGCACAGTGCGAAGTACGAACAACTTGATCAACTTCCTCGCGTCGCCAGATTTCATAGGTACGAACTTCACCTGAATTCCGTCAATCACTCGAAGCGCCACTGCCAAATCGCGAGTACGCGCATACTTTTTCTCGCGGCGATTAACACTTTAGATTCATTTTACAATTCACCTTAAATTAATGTGTAATAATTTAATTCACCTGGAATTAAAATTTCTTAACTGAAAATGTCTGAATTTGAAATTCTTCAATCAATAAAGTTTCAACTTAACTTAAAAAACCGGGCTTTTCGATCGAGTCACTTTCATCGTTTTTCGATATTTCTACAATGTTTTCGAGTCGGTTTACCGAACGGGTGGCGAGAAAACGAAACGCAGCTGACCGGGCACGACAGCGAGCCATCAAACAATGAAGTTCGTTCGGCGTGGTTGGTCCCTCTATCCTCTAACGACTCGATGACTTCCGGTGCAGCTCACGCCGCGGCCGGATACCATTGTTTTAATATGGTTTGATTCGAGCCATTGTGCAACGACGCCTCGTCGTCGTCGTCGTCGTCGTCGTGGACGCTTGGAACCTCGTGCGCGGCATGCTAATTTCGCAGCTATCGAACCCCAGCTGGCCACCTCGCACGCATCACCGAACCAAGGGCTTTTAGCCACTTCCGCTTTTGGCATTATCGCCCGCCTGAGCGCTAATTACCGGTCGATCGATCGGATTACGGTTATACGTCGAAAAAAAGACGATCGAGAGATTAGATGAATTTTCCTATCAGGTTTTATACATATATTTATATGTGATTGATTTTTTTTTTTTTTAAGACTTATTTCTCTAAAACAAATAAAAATATAATCAAATTGTTTTTCATGGAGAAAAGCAGGAAAACAAGCGAAAACAACTTTTTACAACTACAACAATTGGGAAATTGAAAAGTTATTTATATGTAACTTATATGCACAATTATGTCATTGATTTATGTTTGAATTTTCTGTTTGCAAAAATTTAAGATTGTTGTTTGAAAGGACGTTGTCTTCAGAACGTTCATAAGAAACTTTTGGTTTGTTTGGGGAATTGTATGAACATCTGCTGAAATATCAGTTGTTCCAATCGTGAGGAATAACAAACCGTTTCGAAACATGTTTTTACCTTTTAGCGAATGCAATGTACGATCGTGTTACAATAAATCGGAATTATTTTAAATGATGTAAAAATCGTTTACGTAATATCGGCGTTATTTAATTTCGCGGCTGAAATTATAAAATAATACTTCGTATAACAATAATTAATGCTGGATGATTGTACATATTACTGTGCACTTTCATAAGAGATAATTAAACTGCGCGTTTCGACATGTGTGAATTGTGTAATTGACGTAATAATAATTGTCGGCGTTAAAAATTTCTTACGAAAAGTTGATTACAAATAACTACAATTGTATCAAAATAAAAAGACTGAATATTTCGACGAGTGAAAAATTTCAATGAGAAAAGATTTGTAATACGCGAAGAAAAATTCAGTAAAATAATTTACTGTTATGTGAATCAAAAATTTGCTACGTTTTACAAGTTGTAAACGTTTTATTGATAAAAAAATTTTTTTATGGAAAAAATAAAAATTTATATAAAAAGAATGAAATTTTCTATTGAAAAAAAAGGATATATAATGTAAAAAGAATGTCGATGTGAAACTTAAATTTATTGCTAAACGATAGAAAATGCATAATAAATTAATTATAAAAAAACAAACATGTACTTTACCAGTTCGCAAATGGTCAAACCACTCGAAAGACTTGACATTCCAGAGCTGGTTTTAAGTTACAGTTAGAACCGCGCTAGATACAGTTTCTATTATTGTATTCCGCGCGCTTCTTAGAATCATAACGTTAAGGTTATCTCGAATGCGCGTACTAAAGTAGTTACGATGTCACAAAGTTTAGTGACTTGTGCTTAATAATAACGTTAAGTCGTTATCGCCGGAGAACTCGTAATCGACACGGTTTCATGAACAAAATCTCATCCTCTAAATTTGGAAATGAATAATCAACTGACTTGAAATTTGTTTAACTGTTTTTGCAGTTTTTTGCGATAAAATTTTTTTTATTGTTTTTTTTTTCAAAAAGTTAATATTAACTGAATAAAAAAAATGTTTGTTTACTTTTTAAAAATATGAAATCGTTTGAATAAAAAAATTGAAAACAAATGTTTTGGTTTTATTTTTTGTAAGTTTAAAATTATTTAAATAAATTGGGAAAATCTCGAGCCGAAAGGGAGTGACTTATCGCTGCGATGTCGAAGTTAATAAGAAAATCTTACGCAATGACCGTAATGACTTTTCCACACTGTCTCCATCATTGTGACTTTCTCTTTATGAACGTTAAATCTAAATGTTGATTGGCTCGTTCCTGTCGATTCTACGGAGAGACAACTGAGTGGTATCACCGTGATAAAACTTGGAAGTAGTGAAACGTTACTGTTTATGTTGTAAAATTCCCGTTTTTACCACTTTGAGAGTAGATAGTGTAATTTTACTTTGATTATCATCCTCAAAAAAGTTTACTTTCATAGTGATGTTCGTTTATATTCTGTACTTAACAGTTTATATAACTTTATTAGTAGGTTTGATATAAAACATTTAATTAGAAAAGTCAGACTCTGACTTTGGATTGTAAAAGCCAAATACTTTTTCTTACAATCAAATACATTTGATAAATATAGTGACGTTTAAATGACGTTTTATTCCC
The DNA here is from genome assembly GCA_022817685.1 of Aradophagus sp. ZL-2020. NCBI lineage: Eukaryota > Metazoa > Arthropoda > Insecta > Hymenoptera > Scelionidae > Aradophagus > Aradophagus sp. ZL-2020. Next base: position 6,100 of record JABFOV010005269.1, read on the forward strand.
GAGATACCCACAATATTGAACCACGGAAAAAAATATCTACATCACCTCCCTTGGTGCACAATTACTCTTTTAAACTCCTTTCACTTTTACATAACAAACAAATTATTTTTAAAATACTTTACCAATTTCGAATTTACTGATCAAATGTAGTAAATATCATGCACCTAACCGATTTTACCCGGTTTTACTGCAACGATTTTCAATTAAAGCTAACGATCGAATGAAAAGGTATGTCTTTTTCCCTGGCACATTTCAAATGCAAAACGTTCGCTTATTCGTGCCTTCTAACGATCGCGAGGTCGTTAAAGTCGAAGGAATCATGCTTCCGGCTGGAAAATCGTTAACGCAACGATCAGGCGGAGAACCGAACGAAGGAATAAATCGAGATAATCCGCATTGTTGTGCGAAGGACGCGTTTCCCATTAGTTAGCAGAAGCGTTTGTTGCGTCCAATGATCTCACGAGGCGCGAAATTATTATTCGACGCGGCTTGTCCGTAACGACCGGAGACAATGCCGGGACGATCCGAATCGCGAGCGAATTGCCGGCGCGTACGGGCCATTATGCGAGAAAGTGAGAAGAGATTACAACTCGCTTATGAATATTTGCGTGGGTGCAACAACAATCGCTGGCTCGACTGCAGTTGAACCAAACGAAGAGGAAACTTAATGAGAATCGGAGTTTCAACAATTTCGGCAGATAATGACAGCGAAATGAATCAAACTTCAGTTAATGTTAATACTATAATTCGCGAAATCTTGAACCTAAAGTGTGAAACACTGTTTTAGTGTAAAGTATCCAACTTTACTCTGTTAAAAATAAAGTTTTTTAAAAAATGAGACACTTGTTTTTACAGTATAAAAATAAGTATTGAAGATGCACTTTGCAAGTATTGCAAATTTTCCAAAACTTCTGTGTCTCATGATTTTACGTGTGATCGATACTTAAAATTGCTAAAGTGCCAAGAAATATGATCAAAATCGCAGGCAAATGTTTTATTTCAAAACGCTATTTGTATAATGAAAAGTTAAATAGAATGAATTTGACAAATTGAGATGACATTTGAGAAGTGTAATTTTTTTGACAATTTAAGAGCGCTCCGTTGGAAATGCATAAGGATGAAATATGATCTAGTTTTACTGATCTATTTTATGCACTTGTTCGCTGCATCAACGCGCGTAATAGGAATCGCTTTTCGCTCCAGCGATGCCCCTGGCGTAGGCTCACCCGAATTCTCCGATGAAACGAGAGTAGCCGAACAAGCACGGACATCAATGCGGCGCCCTTGACGTAGTTACTCGCCGTCAGGTGACGAAACTTTTTTTACGTTTCTGTTTAAAGTAAAAATGTATTCGCGCGATGTCAGGAGATTAGTGTTTCTGGTAGCACGACGCTGGACATACACTTATGGACGAAATGGCGTGGAAATGCGATAACAGCAAGCCAGCGGCCGATAAAGTAAGTAAATTTTCACTTATTTCGCTCATTCTAATTAGATTTATACTATGCTAATCAGATGATCAACAATGAATAAAAAAATATTTACACATTTAGATATGTAAGAAAAATAAAGAAGAAAGAGAACAGGGAAAAGAAAGAATTTATGAAAAAATAAGAATAACCGTGTAAAAGAATGAAGTACGAAAAAGAGACGAAAAGGAAGACGAGCGAGAGAAATAAACAAAAAAAGAGCAAACGATCGTTGATTGAAATAATGCAAGCCGAGCGTTCCGATGTGGCGCTCGACCACTAATCCGAGCGACGTAAGAAATGCTATTCGCTTAGGCAGAATCGGAGCGCCGAATTGCGCTGCCAACCACGGCAGACTAAATTAAATTTTTCATCAAAAGTTGCCAAAAAACTTTGCCAAAGAAAAACGTTCCACGTTTTGTGAGATTTCGGCGGCGATTATCCGTAAGATTATCCGTAATTTTCCTCCATTTTGGTATGATTAATCGAAGAAGGGAAAATCGTAGAAAGTTTTATAAATTTTGGCGGGAATTTTGGATTTCGCCTCTGGCGAATTTCCGAGCAAGTGTCAATGTCAGTTGACGACTTTGTTGGACTTTACTAGAGCGAATCGAATAGATAGAAATGTTTCCATGCTGTCGGATAGTAAAGAGATATTTATTACTCGGCCTCGTGACTTGCAACGAGAAAATAGGTGCGAACTTGTGCGAATTTCCGCGACGAATACTCGCAATGCGTGTACGAAAATAGGACTTTTTAGAGCAAATAGTCGTATTTTCGGTTCCTCGAGGAATTTATAACTTATTCGCTTAGAACTGCACTTTCTGTTTGAAACTTTGCACCGAGTATTCAAACAGTTTTAATGTTGATTAGATGTATATTTCCATACTTTTATATTTCCGTTTCATGAATTATTAAAAATGCTTTGATTTATTTATCAATTTTTTTGATTTTTTGTCTTTCCTTACCTCGGAATTTTTTTATTTTGCTCGTAATCATAAATGTTTTTTTGTTTTATTATTATTATTATTGAAATTGGTTTAATGTGCAACGCGCGGCAGACTGTGTAAACAACCTTGCCGGGCGATAACTTATTTCGATACATTCGAGACGATAATCGAGGCCTGCAAAACTGGACGGATGACGTATTGTCCGAGATGGTAATTTACATCTTAACTTGAGCGACCGAATAAATTACCAAAACCGTTACTTACACGACAAATAAAAAGGATAATAATATATTTTACCGTTTAAAAACATCACACGATGAAAAGAATATTTCAAAAGTGTTAGAAAATTTGATTAAATAAAGTTATTTAATGGTAATAAACTAGATTAATAATATGTATAACATTGTTTTTATTTGCTCAGATTTATAGAAGACTTTAAATTTTTTAATCTATAAATCCTGACAAGGTCGTTGTGTATTTATAATTTTAATGAAGCTTAATCATTTAATTTTCTTTAATTTTCTTTCAACTCTACTGTATATTCTTATTATAAAATATCAAATGTTATTAAAAATATTACTGGTACCTTGAAGTTTTAGAAAAATATTCCCTTGAATTGACACGTGTTCACTGAAGAAAGTTTGTCGGTGAAATTCGCAATTTCATTTCTCCTAAAGGAAGATTTTTCATGGATTGCAGTAATAGAGTTTGAAAAATCCACACTCTTATCGCTTATCTCTTTCGATTAAACGTAAGTCAAAACACAATTTACGAAGTGTAAAAGAAAAAAGCTCCTAAAACGATTTTAGCCGTATCAATAAAGTACAATGCTTGACCACAAATTTGGATTCTGCACACATCGTCGCCATTATTCAACGCTTTCGAGCGGTGTATAAAATATCTATCTTTCAGGGACATGAGGGGGTGAGGAGTGAAATAACTCCACGTTGGAATACTTATACCCCGATAAATCCGCGTTGCCGAATATATCTTGATAAATAACGAAACGCTAATTGATTTTCGTTGCTTTTTTGAAATCTAATCTCGCGACCCATTTATTGTAAACTTCTTTATCCTACTTTATTAAATTTGGTTAAAAACAATTATCAAGAAGCATTTACAAGAAAAAAAAAAAATAGATTGCATTATTTTGCACATAAAAACTTAATTTATTTTGCGAATAAACAGTTTTCGCAAAGAAATTACTTTTGATTGAACAGTTGTTTTATAAATAACATTTCGATTCACGTTATCTTCCATAATTCAATGTTTTTCTGAAATTTCTATATTATCGATGTTACGATTCGTTCATTATAATTCAATTGACGGAAATGCCCGTATGCAAATTTCAGAGACACGCGATTTGACAAAACTCGAATCAGCGCATGCCAGACCATTTTTCCCTCTTATCTTAGACCTTCCGTTGCATCTGTAAGCATATGTAAATGCAAATGCCTTGCCTTATAAATTGCATTGGACTCACGATACGCCGTGTAATCGTGAGCGCTCGTTGTAAATAAACCTTAAAACGTACTCGCGACTGTCAGCATTGTGGCCGATGTCTTGAAAGCGATTTAAGCGCGCGCTTGCTGTTAGAATTGGTATAAAACATCAAAGCTTTATTCGATCTCAGATCGCTCGACAATTTTTCAACTCGTCTTTATAATCTAATATGCTTGAAATTAGAATAACATTACTTACCATGAATTATTACTTTAACTCCATTCTAATCATATGGATCATTTTGAAAAAAGAACGAAAAATTTGCAATCAACCTGTAATATTCAAAAATATTTAATTGATGCATCTTCCAATGATCAGTAATTAAATTCAAGATCAAAAGAAACTTTTTTAACGAAAGGTGAAAGATTCTTTTGATTCACGCGCTACAGTTTCATTACTTCGATTTTATTGTTTCATTATTTTATATAGATTATAGTTCGATTCACGCAACAAAAAGTGATTAACTGTTTGTTGACTTTTTATCGAGCAATAATTGTATCATTGGTTTGTCTTACGTCGATTACAAAAAATGCACACAATTGTAACTCTATTCAAAATGATTGGGACAAAATTATTCATTCCTCAGAAATTAGTGTATCGAATATTCATTGATTGTCAACTAGTTAATTAATACATTTATTAATTAACAAACTGCATTCAAAGCGATCATAGTGGAAAACTGCAAAGTGCACGAATTAACCTCGCAAACAAAACGAACTGATTTAATAATTACGCGCAACAACGATACGATTGGAATCACGTGCGTTAATCAGTGGCTTGCGTTATAACGGTGAATTTACAAACACAGCGAATTATCGTGATAGTCGTGATTTCGATGCGACGTGTTCACAAAGCACTGGCATGCCGTAATTAATTGGCTCTTGATATTCGAGCGGAGGAAACCGCCTCGACACTTCACCGGGGAATAAGAATCCTCGTGTTCATTGCGATCAAACGTCGCGAGCGTTTCGAGCAGTCTCATTTACAATGGCACTAGCGATTCATTAACTGTACGACGAATTTGTCAACTCGCGCGATTGAATTATGAAATTGGAGCACTCTTAAAGATGATTTGCCGACTTGAAGTGCACTGCGTTGATTGAATGCGAACTTTGTTTCATTGATTTTGCATAATTATGTAACGAAGTGAAATCGAGTGAGTTTACTTCGAGTAATTTATTTATGATGATATGCACAACTGTGACTGTATATCATGTAAATATAATAATGCACATTATATGTAGATGACATATAAGGATCATATATGAGTTATAGTTCAAGTAAATTATATGTAGTTAAAAATTTATTATACATAATTGATATGTAATGTGACGATATATATGTAACTACAATTATATGTCCTGAATGAACTTTATATAATTCGTATAAGCCAATTAGAGAAATATAAATTATACATGAATTACACGCAGCTATCATATATAGATTATATATGATGCTATTTTCTCGAAGATAAGCTATATGCATATAACTAATGTGATTCATATTTAATTTATATATAAATTTGAAAAATTATGAATGTGTATTCAATTGATAATAGTTTCATTGTATGATTAAACATTGAAACGACGTTGTTAATGCGATGATGACGAAAAGGAAGAAGTGTTAACACAATGATCGCGAAGAGTGAAAACTGAACACGCGCAATAACCGGCTGACAATAAAGCGATTTCTCACTGTTCGAACGGGCGGAAAAAAATTCAAATTGTGAGAAAGGTAATTGTTGCGTGGAGAAGCATACGTGTCGCAGGCGAATATTCATAAGCTCGCTATTGTTTCGACGCAGACGTCTTAATACTGCTCGATTCACGTCAAACGTACTGCAACAGTACAATTTCATTTTGCGTTTCAATAACACTAATTGCGAGGGATCTACGTAACAAATTAATTTTCTAGCTAATTAAACAGAAAACGGCTGATAGTTTATTAGACTCGTTCGAAAATCGGTAGTATTATTCCTATGAAGTTGAAAGAAATATCACAATGTGTTTTATCAAGAAAAAAAGTAAAAGTATTTAAATTTTAAAACACACGCTGTCAATTCTTTTTTTATTTATTCTTTTTAATCAAATATATATGAAAAAATTATCTTGTATGTGAAAAGTAAAACTGTGATATGAATTGTTTTATAATATTTATATATATAATTTTATACATGAAATCGAAATTTATTTAAATTATGACTGTTTTTGCGAATGTATTTAACTATGTTTTCCATTCTGTGAAGTAGAACGTTTCGTTTTAAACACTTGCCAACATTTTTCTCACTCCGGGTACACAACTCTCATAATCTGTGTTAGACAAATAATCTCCCGAGG
>JABFOV010005270.1:0-12354 GCA_022817685.1 Aradophagus sp. ZL-2020
GCATATATCTGGCAAGAGGCTGGCTCGCACTTGAGATCCAGACTTGTAACTTTTTCGCGCGGGCCTACTCACGGCAATCGTCACTCTTTTTATTCAGGATGCGCAAATTGTGAGCTATGTAAGTAGTTTTGCCCGCTCTTGGATTAGTGAGTCTATTCCTCTTGGAGCTGTGAATCCAGCCGTAGGTACTGAACAAGCGTTCAATAGCAGTAGAGGTTGCTGGTAGACTTCGGCAGCAATCATTCCCAAGTTAGTACTTTCGCAAGTATTTTTCCACCAAAGTACTGACGAGAGTACTTTTAGGGAATTTTTCACGAAATCGTGATTCCAGAAACCAGTGCCTGTTTGATGTGACGTAGTCCGAATATAATCTAAAATCGTCACCAAGGTTTACACCCAAAAAAACGCGTGAATCACTGTTCCGCCATTAGTCGCATGCTAGCGAGCGCGCGGCGTAAGCGAGATGCCGGGGATAAGTTTCGTCACTCGTTGAATAATCGGTTATGACAAGATATCTTTCGGTAAAGAAAAGTTATGACCCTATTTACATTCTAATGTATCTTCTAACTAGAATTAAGAATAAGACCTCCAAACTAAGAGGCAATAAAACTGCGTATTTTCTACACCAGTTACACTAAAAGATTGGAACTGTGAGAAAATCGAACATCTCAATCATAAAAAACTGTACGAATTAAAAGTTGCTTCTATATTTATATTTAAGTGTGTCTACTAAATAGAATCAAGAATTAGTCCTCCAAAGTAATAGGCAATTAACCTGCGCATTTTCTAGAACAATTATATTAGAAAGTTGCGAACTGTGAGAAAATCGAATCCCTTGATAAAAAAACTGTATGAATTATTACCAAACGCACTTTAGAAATAAAGAAGTTATGTCCACATTTGCATTTAAGAACGCCGTCTAAATGAAATTAAAATTCGGTCCTCCAAATAAAGGCAAGTAACTTGCATTTTTTCCTAGAGCGGTTTAAAATCAAAAAGGTCAAACGTTATATCTGTCAATCACATTATTAGGAATGTCAATCACATATTAGGAAATAAAATCGGTTCCCAGGTCAGAGCTAATAAAGTCGCGCATTTTCTAAAGAAGAAGGTCGAAAACTGCGCGACAATACCAATTTACGCTATATTTTCCTAAGAACAAGAACATTAAAAACCAAATTAGATTTTGCGCCCAAAAGTGACTAGTAGGGAAACTCCTTAAATACGAGAGCACTTTTGGTGCCAAATTAGAGTGTGTATCCAGTTCATTATCAGTCCAGTTGTCCTGTTATTGATTGAGTTAGAGCCGTCCGACTTGTCCGTAAGTCAGTAATCAATAATATCATCAGTTCGGTCAGTACAGTATCAATATCGGTATCAATTCCGATTAGTCCCGTCCGTACGTGTCAGTCAAGTCAAGTCTACGTTTTTGTTCGCAAGTCCGGTCTGTAGATTATTTCACGGCTACCAAGTGATAGCCATTTGTATCGTTAGTCCGTCGAAAGTTGATTGTAAGATCGTCACCGAGTGCTACGACCGTCCAAGCAGCCGAAGTCCAGCCAGCATCCCCTCCATTCACTAGAGCCGAGCCTCACCAGCCTTCAAACCAACTACATCACGCTTGTTGCCGCCTGTAAGCCTGCTCTGCGCCAACGCTCCGACGTCGCTGTCATTCGCCAGGACATTGGTTCATCAGAAGGGACGTCCGGGAGATTGAAAGGCCAGATTTCAACTTCAACTTCTTCAAAACGTGAGTTGACAAAGTGTACAAGAGGGTTGGCAAGGACAAATTCCACCAACCCCATAAAATACCTATCTCTCTTTTTCTTTTCGTGATGTGAAATAAGAACTCAGAACGGACAGAAGAACCGTTAACACAATTTAGTGGGTACCACTGACATTTACTGGAGAACGTGGTGACTCATCACCACGGAACCCACTTTCACATCATTCCCTTTCATTCAATCGAGCCAACCCCGTACCCTCGTGCGCTCAAGAATCAACCCTTTCTTCGAGCCAGAAAAACAGGCCCACTGACATCTCAAGGCCTTTTTTACAATCCTCTCCCAGAGAACCCTTTGGCCAGCTCTTCCGTCGAAGCCACAGCGCCATCGTCGAGGAAAGTGCCACGCGGAGCACACCAAGGCACCAGCACCCCACCGTTCACCCCCATCCGAGACTCCATTCCGGAGCTTGCTCTTTAAAATAAGATTATATAGAGTCCCCTTCTTACGATAATTTGTAAACTTATAGTAGAGTAGAAATAAATCTATTGTATTCAGAATTCTTCGATGTCTTTATTCATCATCCACCTCTCCCCGATTTCCTCTAAAACCTATTAAGGTTTACAACAATGGAACAGTGATTTAGGCAAGTTCCTACATATAAATAAATTTGTATTAATACGTCACATTGGTATTACGCAAGTTCATGGATTATCAGTGCATCAGCAAAGCCAAATTTTTTCCCGATTTCGACAATCACTTCACAGCCTTGAATTTTCTCCGACGAATCTAAATGACAACCTTTGTAATAATCGGTTCAAGTGCCATTTTCTTGTCCTTTTCCATTTTAGACATAATGGTTTCTTTTTCGGATTTGTCAAACACGTTTGGCGACATACTATCGAGAGTTGATCCAGTTGATTCTGCTACTTCTTTAAAAATCCGTGGAACGTGACAGAGTTTAGCTTTATCGCTCTGAATTTTTATGGTCCAATCAACGATCGACTTGAGCAAGTTAGCCAACTGTTTGATAGAGTCCCAAAAAGCGCGGCGAATAAATCAAGCTTAACGTCTCCTCTTTGAAATTCGACCTATCATCTATCACAACCGCTTTCAAGTTTTGTTCATTAGCACTTAAGCTATCTAAACAATCTAAATTAGAGCCCCATCGTGTCTGTCCAAGGATTTTCAATGTAACAGCTTTTTTTGTTTCGTCGTTTTTGCAGTTTACTTCTGAAAGAAGTTCACTGGGCACATGAGATTTTTTAACTTCTTTTACAACTGAGACAGCAGAGTTGATTATTTTTTTCAAACTTTCTTGACCTAAAATATCTCGTACAAACAAGTGCAAAATATGCGCCAAACATCCGTAAAAATAAATTTGCATTTTGCTATATTTTTCCTGCAAAATATGCCACGCAGCTCTCATTTTTGGTTCGTTGCCCGTGCAAACACCGAGAACTTTATGAGTTCCCAGTTTCTCGAAGACGTTCGATACTTCGGTCGCCACAAAATCAGCGGTCTATCAGTGGGCTGCAGTGGGAAGCGAAGAATGCACAACAGGGTCCGGGGTATTCACAACGAAGTTCATAATTCCTTCATTTCTAATGTTACTCCATCCGTCCTGTGTTCGTTTTCGGCTATTGTTAGTGGCGCTCCAGACGCGAACACTGCTGTCGCATAAAGAACTTGACATTTTTGAAGTTCGTTTGGAGACATCAAGTCAAAATAATTGTTGATTTTACACCGTTTCGGATTTGGTGCAACGTTTTCCTCTAACAAACGGTGCGCTTCGGCATCTAAACCTGGCAAAGGAACAACTTTATTAGAAGTTCGAGTTATAAAATATAGTCACATTTCTTAATCAATATCTCTATATTATGATAATTTTGTACCTTCGTGATGAATAACGTTGCTACTTTTATCAGTCGCTTTGTGTTGATCATCCCCGGATACAGCATCGTATTTCCGTTTGTTATTCTGATTTTCTTTAAAAAGTGCTTTCACGTGCTTTGGGCATTTAGAACAAATGGTCAATAAGTGACCTTCCATCCGGGTTGAATGTTGAGCCAATTGTTTTTGGCAATAATTGCATTTATAATGCACGAGTTTTTGGCCGTCTTTAGAAGGCAACTTCGTGAAGTGTTTATTAACGAATCGCATGTTTTAACCATTTTGTCCAAGTATTATTCGTTCACATCCTGCAATAATATTCATGTATTTTAATTTTACCATTAAACATTTGTTGGTTGTTAATTGTTGCTGCCATTTATTGTTGAAAAAACATCATTGATATTTGTCTTAAATTGAACACAAGCCAATATAACCTTAATCTCTGCCAACTAATTATCTTGAGTACTCTCGACCAAAAACCACCACACTTATCGCCTTAAACAATCGCGATTGGAAAAAAAAATTGTCAAACAACTGTCGCATTAAATGTGGATGTATATAGTTTTAGTTTGTGATGATATAAATTTGAGCTAAGTGTACATAGCTAAGTGTAATAGCTAAACAGCTAAGTTTCTAGCAGCTTTCGTCGTGACGGTTGATGCGCAGAATTTTCAACCTATCATATTTGAGTTTTTAAAAGGTGTTCTGGTGAAACTCAATCAGTCGATAAAAGCTACCTGCATTATCCACTGGCTATTCAAAATGCGCAAAGTGCAAAAAAATTGACAAATATTAAATTCTTAAAAACAAAAATAAAAAAACCAGGACTGTTCCGTCTGTTTAGATGGGCATTTGACAGTCATGAAATTTTTCGTCATGTCATGTTATATCACGTCAGTCATGATTTGTCGAGCCTCTGACAATGACGGTCATGACATCGTGTCATGACTTGTCACGTCATAGCTGCCCATCACTGTCCATATTACATCCACACATTTTCCATATGATGCTGTCTGCATATAATCTAACTTGGTGACTCAGATTTGGTCGTAAATCCACAACCAATAATCTGATTTCATCTGGTTAAGGTGTGATCATATCTGGATAACGTATGAACCAAGTGCGGATAACGTATTTTCCACGCGGGTCGTGAGTATTTAAATATGGACCAATTTTCGCTCAATTCAATTGTTCGGGTTTACTGGCTTACTGGGTGGTTCATATAAGTGTTTTAAATAGTCAATTTAATTATCTGAAGATAATGAAAAATTTTTTAAAGATGGTAAGAAGTTGAATATCTAAATAAGCAAAGTAAATATCTAGATAGTTAACGTGAATATTTAGATGATCAATGTGAATACAAAATGTCATAAAATAATTCAATACCTATATACATGCTCAGATTGATAATTTATTTTATAACTACCTAGATTACCTATTTAGATAATCATTCAGAATATCTATTTTTCTGAATGTAATGCAATCACGCACTTCTCTCATTGTGAGTGATTATTATTAATCCGAAGAACATATACTTTGTTTTGGAATTAAATCGAAGGACTCGTAGGCGTTTTTGAGGTGAAAAAAAAGAGATGGTCTTTTACTAAAACTGATATATAAAATTTAAATTTTAACAACTGAAATCACTCTTCTACAGACAACGAATAATTAAGAAGATCAGGGAGTTTAATAATTAAACTTTGAAAATTCAAATTACACAAACTTCTTAAATTTAGACTTGCATAGTTATCTTAAATTACCTTATATGAATTTCGCAAATAAACGATTGAATTGTTCACAAATTTCACCAAATGGCAAAAAATATTACAGAAATTATTTTTAAATGTTACAAAATGCAGAAACAATATTATCCACATGTTATTGGAAATTATAATTCTACACGTTCAATCAGTATCGATTACAGCGAGCGCAGGTATAGATGGCGAGGAAGTACTATTTGAATGAATGAAATTTGTGTGTAGTATTTATTTTGACAGTATGATTTTAATTTTTAAATATTAAACATTTGGAATTATTCATGTCTGAGCTGTTAAGATTAAAAGTGTGTAATATGATACCATTATTTTCGATTTTTTTTTGTTCTGGCACTCTTGTCGCAAGAAAAATGTTTCCTTTTTTTCGAATAACTAAAGGAAAGAACCGTAATAGAAAAGTCGGAAATAGGCTACTTGCCTTTTGAATTCGAAAAATTGTAGGTGTTTTTGAAACTTTATTTCTTAGTCAAAAAAAGGAGAAGCATTGATTTGACATTGCTTTGAAAATAATCCTGGTACAAAGAGAACATCCCCAATGAAAAATAGGCGAGTCGTTGTTAACGACTCGAAACCAAATTCGGAGACGCCGGCGAGTCGACAGCGAGTCAAAACCAATTTCAGAGTCACTGGCAACCTGTCTATGAATTTAATATTACGTTTTTAACTGGGTAGATTTTCCTCAGTCAGAAATACAGTAATCGACTCGTTGATGACTTGCTAACGACTTGTCAACGACTCAGAAATTGGGTTCGAGTCGTTCACGAATCGTGAACGATTCTAATAACGTTATAATTTCTTAAGGCCATGCTCAGTTTACAGTAATTGTTTCATCGTAATAATTTAATTGTAAATTAAATTCATCGTAATAAATTCGATTGTAAATTAATCATGATTGAAAGATCTCATGTAATATAGACGTCATCTTGTTTATTTCATCTTCATCTTTTATTTCAGAGGAAATAATTTTCTTTTATTACAGTATATCTTATATATTCCACTTAAAATGTCTATAGTTATGACACCTTTAAATTTCTTTGTTGAAAAAAACATAATTCAATTTTTTTTATGCTCATAACCTTTTTCTTTTAATTAGAGCGGGAGGCTTGCCCCCACCCCCCTCCACAACTGCCCACTGGAAGCCCTCCGCCTCTCACGTCGCTCCAGTCGCTTGCTACGTTTTGCTATGTTTGCTCCCACACAAAATTATACTTATTACGAACTTGTAGCTTCATACTATTTTATTTTACTCTTTTTATTTGAATTAAAACACTATAAATTAACAATAACAAAAAAAATCAGAAATAAAGTATTAAATAAATTAACTTATTATTAATGTATTGATGATATTTTTTTAAACTCATTTAAAATATTGATAATATTCTGTGAATGTAAAAAGTCGTAGAAAATAAAAACAAAACGTCCAAAATTAGTTATTTTATTCATTAAATACTTTGTACATGAACTATTTTGTACTTAGTTATTTTTGCTTTCGCTATTTTGTCCATTAGTTATTTTATCTTTTGGTCTCATGTCTAGTAAGCATCATAAGATATTATCTGACCCATATTACCCTATCTGATCAATATTATCTTTTAATTCCATACCGTTATCAGGCAGGCTGATCAGGGCCATACCAAGGTCCGAATCATGTGGACCTAATGTGGCATTGAATACAGAACCATAAAGCCATTCGTATACGGATCCAATATTGATATAATACCATAATATTATATACATTATAAATTGTACACAATATCAGGGTTATTGCAATATCGTGCGCTACAATCGTATGAAGGCTAGTTGTCATATAAAGTGGACCCTGAAAGGGCCGCACTACACGGAAAAAATGTGAAAGCAATGGTGCCTTTCTGGGGAAGTAACCATTACTTTCTTATAAAAAATTTTGTTTGGTAAAGTAATGACTAGCGCGAGGACGCTACTGGTTGCTTCCCAAAAAGTAATGAGTAGCGTCCTCGCGCTAGTCATTACTTTACCAAACAAAAGTTTTTATAAGAAAGTAATGGTTACTTCCCCAGAAAGGCACCATTGCTTTCACATTTTTTCCGTGTAGACAGTCTTTTTACAATAATGAGAACTAATGCCGTAAAAGGACCTGATATAGGACCGACCAAGTACACAGAGAAAACCATATCGTAACTGACACGACATATATCGTAACGTACACAATTTAATATAGTAAACAGTTTACGATATCATACCGTAACTAGCTTTAACAAATGGCAAGGTTGAACTTCTCTATTTCGACTAATGAGCACAGTCGAAATTATATGATCTACATTATATGATATTATTTTTCAGTGTTTGCCATTATTAGGGCATCAATGACGTGAAGTTTATCGGAACCATACGACTAATATGATATACGATATTTTATATCTATTATAGTAGAACATTATAATGTATCATTCAGTTTCTTCGTAAATTGGGATAACAAGAATAATTCAAATTTACTATTAACAGCTAGACATTTATATTTGAACATTGAATATCCAATGCTAGAATGTAAATATTCAGCTCTTGAATTATCTATTTATATAAGTTTTAAAATATATTATATTAATTGTAGATTTTTATTATTCATTTACTTAATTTAAAACGTGGAAATCATTACCATACATTTAAAAAAAAGCTTCTAGATTTTCAAGATCTTTCATTGAATTTAACACTGACAAACACCCTGTATACGTAATGCACACATCGGAAACTTTTGTCTATTAAGTTGCCCGTGCTCCGTGTTAATTAGACATTTCACAAGATATTCGATACGTTTTCACTTCGCTCTCAGTTACGTTATTCGCGAATATTGCAGACGCGTATCTCCGCGTAACCTAGAAACGCTTTGATATACGGAACCGTTTGCTACTGATCAGTTCTTGTAATAAGTCTGACGCGCAACTTCAATTCAGCGTTTAACTTCCTATTCAGTAAACGATGAAATAGGTCATCTCGCCAGCATCACGTTTTACACATCTCCCTTTATGCGTTTCATTAATTTTTCTGCCTTTGCTTCCTTCCCTTTTCCATTTTATCTCTCTTCTTAGTCAACTGCGAATACCGTAACAATATCCTGTAGTAATTTCGAAGTTTTACGCAAGTGTAAAACGTACGTTACGTTTTTCCCACAGAAATAACTCCACGCTTCCTCTTGCCTTCGAATCAAATGGGGTTTCGTTATTGCTAACAAAAATAATCACAAAATGTTTGAGATATGTACAGTGAAAAAAAAGTACATGTAAAGTATCTTGATATTGTAAAGTATCTTGATATTGACGTAATATTAATTTTGCTTCAAGTTATATTTAGCAAGAAGGTATCATAAAAATAATTTTACAACAATAAGTTCGTTCTATATATACATGTATAAGATGAAACGATACAAAAATAATGGTATTTTTTAGTTGACTGTAAAATTCTTTATGCGTCAAGGATGTAAAAATGTGATATTTCCACATGCAGGAAAACATTACGTTAGACCGCAACAAATACATGTTATTATTTGTTTGCATGAAATGTTCGTATGCTGTTTATTTATTTGTTTATTTGTATGACTTACTGATTTGTTTGCATTATGTTTTTTATATTCTTTTTATTTTATAAATCCAACCAGTAATTATTTATGTCAGATCAAAACAATTTCTCCGTAAACTAAAGAGAAAAAATTGGAATTGCTTTGGATGCAAAACTAATTCAGATATATTTTAATATAACAAATTTCATTAATCTACATGCTTTAGCCTTTGAGTTCGTTTCATATTAAAAGCTTAACCCAGAAACAAAGTAAACTTTGAACTTTCTGATTCTTTTTTTTCAGACTAAATATAACAATTTGAAAGGACGATTATCATCGTGTATATACATAGTAGTTTTGCAACGCGCTATAACAGTAAATTCAAACAATTAAGAGTCACATTATTGGCATTATTAGAGCGCGAGCTGTGGGTGTCATTAAAGTGAACGTGATACGGGAATTGAGCATTCACCTCGGTCTGCAAACGTCCAATCGGCGTCTCAGAATAACTCCGATCTTTCGGTTTAACCAGGCATCCTCATTTATTCAATAAAGGTGGATGCAAGCATTACATTAAATCACCAAATAGAATCTCCATTCAATAAAACTCGATTAATTCTGTGTCATGTTCAATGCTGTAAGCAAGTAAATGAAGCACAGACACGGAAATGATCAATGAGATGATTATCGAAATTGAATTCAGAATGCGTTTTCTTGTATCTTAATGCGAGATACTTTTTAGGAACATTATAGATTATATTGTGGCAAACAAGTTTATTACCTATTAAATATGATATCTATGAGTTTTTGTTGTTGTTATTTTTTACTCAATTAACGGGTAATTAATTAGTGAACTTTTGTCGCCCTAGAGTTGCAATGCAACTTGAGCATGTATACGTAGAAAGTTATCAAAACTCGAGGATAATAATAATGCAAAAATCGTTCGTTTAAATAATATCGTAGTTAACATGATAAATAAAAAGTAATTTCTGTCGTCAATCAAAAAGATGACTACATGTATATTAAAAAAAAGATTGAATTTATATTAAAAATGTTTAAAAGCTACGGTACATTTCGAACGTCAATGTAAAATTATTTCCCAAAGGAAATTCAACAGCCTACAAACGAAACGATGGGGTTACTTCATTGAATGAAAACATTATGCATTTTTTCGTAGCGGGAAGTTTATCGATTTAAAATCCGCATCAATGTTATTGCAAGAAGCCTTGGTGCAAGCTCAAGCTTTGCATTCCCAATCCAAATTCCTTGCATATCGAAATGCCCTCCGCATCTTGGATATGTAGATAGATAAATTGCTGATCCACTGGTTTGCTAACGAGGAATAAAATATACACGAACGTAATTCTTGTTTCGTTAAAAAAAAAAAAAAAAAAGACAAACAAACTCGTGGATTTTGGCGCATCGCTAATATTAGCCCGTGTTTGCGTTTTGCTTCAACAAGCATTCGTTCATTTACTGAAACATCGAAACACTATTCACATTGAAATCAAAATTTATTTACCATCTGAACAATTCACTTTACAAGATATTTCGAAAGTACAATTATTAGATATATTTTTTAAAGAAATTTTATTTAAGAGTGTCGCTTTGCGAATTTATAAACGAATATTTAAAGTTATCAGTACCGCATTTGTACGTATATATCCTGTAATTAGACATTTTTACTACAATTAAAAGCTAGTTTGGCTGCCGTATTTAAATAAATAGCTGTGCTTAAAATTATTTTTTTATGCGTTTGATGGCTGGAAAGTAAAAGTTTTCTGTTTTTGAGCAAAAAGTAATTGCAATTGGCGGAATTATCGCAAATGGCGGAAAATTAAACATTTCTGCCCGAGGGTAGAAAAGCGTAATCATTAATAGATTTGGTAAACGATACTTCCATGTAAGAAAGTCAATTTTATCGATCCGTGTATAAAATAATTTTGCTTATTTTTGATTGAATAAAGACAGAATTATCAATGAACCTGTCATGCCAAGGGATCTTCTATAAGAAGCCTTTTTCAACTCGAGGGGAATAATTATTGCAGTAATTACGAAGTTGGTGGAAAAGTAACGCATCTGTTGGCGGCAGAAAGTGAGTATAGCGGGTCTAGAAGAGTTTCTTGCATTTAATCATTATTCACACACTGACGTCATGCTTACAACGATCCTTGAAGCACCAATGAATCAGCTTTTATTTACTAAAGTCGCCACTTAAGTTTATTGACATTTTAATGTGCCTTGAAACGGAGTTTCCCTCGACGTTAACATAGAATTTCAAAACAAGTGAAACAATAATAGTATATATTCTTGATTTTAATTTCGTTTGCCCAATTCTATTATTTTCAAGCTTCAGAACCAGAATTCCGGAGTGAGAAATTTCAAAATAGGTCGTCTTTACTCTGTTTTCGTGATTTCCGACATTATTATGTGCTCCAAACTGAGAAATGTTACAAATGTATTATGGCGCCATCAAAATTGAAATTTTTCTGGATACAAAAAAGTTTAATAAATGGTTCCGCTGCACGCATAAAAAAACTGTATTCTAAAAGTGTGCCAGTCAATTGGTCCGATATGACAATTGATTGGAAGGACAATTAGTCGGGAAAACAATTTACCGTGAAAAAAATGTTTTTAATTTTTTCATATATTCATCATTAGGTTTCGATTTAAGAAATGTCTGTGTGGTATTTTTGTCTTGTTTTGTGACAAAGCGAAAGGAGCGAAGCGTAGCGAGCGATCGGAGCGACGTGGGAGTGTGGGGGTTCAGGACGCAGAACTCCCTGTTAAAAGAAAAGAGACTGAAACAAAAGTGTGTCTAATATGCATTATAAAAATAAATGTACTATAAATAAAAAAAATATTCATTATAAAAACAATACATTGATTAATTAAGAAAATAAAGAAATAGTAAAATAAATATACAAAAAATTAATAAATTATAACATTAATATATATATAATAATTATAAATAAAACATAATGACATTTTATATTATATACGATTATTTAAACATATATATAATTTTATATTAGGTGTACAACTTTGCTTCCGCGTTTTGTTCATAGATGGCTGAAGTACCATCTATTAATCGATATAAGTAGATAGACTATGTCACACAGTAAACTTGCACATTGGTAAACATAGCCGCAATATCACAATAGTGGAATTTTGTTTGCATCATAACTTTATTCTCGATTAAAGATGTCAAATTATATGCCAAATACTCCTCATTTTCGGGAAGTCTTGATTTTTTGTTTTCATTAAAAAAAACACTGCGGCTGAAGCTCATCGAATGGTCTCAAATAGGCTTGTCAATTATTCGGTTCGAACATATTCGAACATTACACACAAAAATTCGAATATATTCGAATATATTCGAATCTTTGAATCTTTGAATATTCGAATATTCGAATCTTTGAATCTTTGAATA
>JABFOV010005271.1:0-12347 GCA_022817685.1 Aradophagus sp. ZL-2020
ATTTTGAATTAATTTATTAGCTTATTTTAAAAAAGCTACTAAGTTTATATAACTTTTTTCGCTACTTAAAATCCACATAAAACATGAAATCAATTATTAGAATGGTCTCACTAACACAATTTACATTCAATTTCAATAGCTTAGGACCCAGTAAAAAATATGCGACTCGTTGACGACTCGTCAATGATTCGAACCCAATTTCTGAGTCGTTGATTGTATTTTTGACTGGGGAGTATTAGTAGAATTATTGCCCTAAAAGTAATCAATTTATCAAGTTTTTAATGGTTTTTATATCATTTTCACAGTATTTAATTTGAACCAAATTCAAATTTCGCGCCAAAAATAAAAAGGAGTAACTTACTAAGTTTTTATAAAAGATTTACTTCAAGTAACTCTTTTGCGAAGAGAAAAATATCTTATGTGTTTTAAAAGCAATTACTGAAATATTTTTGCACAGAAGAACGAATATAATCAAATTAAGTAATAAAATTCAAATTAATAATCGAAATGCATTCACAGGCGTCAGTTATCAATTGTTTAAGAGTTTGGGAGTATTTGTACAATTTTTTTCTCATAAAATGGGACCATTTTCCGGATGAGAATGTTAATAAAATTTTTTGACCCATCTAAGGGCCACCCTAATATATATACATACCGGAAAAATGTGATATTAATAACATAATCTAAATTTAAGATTTCAGTTCATTTATACAAACTGTAATTTTCTAGAAATTTCCAAAATGTTACCTTAAAGTTTAAAAACGAATAAAATCAAAACGTAAATAAAAACACCATAGATATTTTTGAATAAATTTGGAGACTTATGAATGTTTCTTTACAGATAGTGCTTTCAAGGAGATATCAAAATGAAGGGAGCTTTAGCGCTTCTGCTGATAGGTTTAGTTGCAACTTTTGCAACAGCCAAGGAAGAAAAGAAGGAGAAGGAAGATATCGGAACTGTGATTGGTATTGATTTAGGAACAACATACTCTTGGTAAATATCAACGCATTAATACAATATTCAAATTCAGTAAAACCACACATTGAGAAACTTTATTATGAATACAAATAAAATTATTAAGAATATCAAGCATATTTTCATTTATATTTTCAAAGTGATAAATTAGATAAGAAATAAGTTTTAGAAACAGATAAAAAAGAGAAAAAAAATATAAATAAATATAAATATCAATGCATTTTATTACAAATTGTTCTTATGTCTCATATATCTATTACATTTTATTCAAACTACTTTTTTTTATTTATTTAAACTATTTGATTCTTAAATCTCATTGTTTTTTTGTTCTTTAATAATTTAGCGTTGGCGTATATAAAAATGGTCGTGTGGAAATAATTGCGAATGATCAAGGAAATCGTATAACTCCATCGTACGTCGCCTTCACCGCTGACGGTGAGCGATTAATCGGTGATGCTGCAAAGAATCAACTTACCACAAATCCAGAAAACACCATATTCGATGCCAAACGACTCATAGGGCGTGAATGGTCTGACAGTACTGTTCAACATGATGTGAAGTTCTTCCCATTCAAGGTCATTGAAAAGAACAAGAAACCCCATATCAAAGTCTCCACAACCCAAGGTGACAAGATATTTGCGCCTGAAGAAATTTCCGCTATGGTTTTGGGCAAGATGAAGGAAACAGCGGAAGCTTATTTGGGCAAGAAAGTAACTCACGCTGTTGTCACTGTGCCAGCTTACTTCAACGATGCTCAAAGACAGGTATATAATCTTCTTTCACACAAAAAATAAAATCATACTCCTTTGTTTCTTCAAACACACTTCAACTTTAATATAAAATTGCACAATGTGTACACAATTGTTCATATTTTTAAAATCTTTCATAGGCCACAAAAGATGCTGGAACTATTTCTGGATTGAACGTTATGCGTATTATCAACGAACCAACCGCAGCTGCCATTGCCTATGGTTTAGACAAAAAAGATGGAGAGAAAAACGTCCTCGTTTTCGATTTGGGTGGCGGTACTTTTGATGTCAGCTTACTCACCATTGACAATGGAGTATTCGAAGTAGTTGCAACCAATGGAGACACTCACTTAGGAGGTGAAGATTTCGATCAACGTGTAATGGACCACTTCATTAAATTGTATAAGAAGAAAAAAGGCAAGGATATCCGCAAAGATAATAGAGCAGTACAAAAGTTGCGTCGTGAAGTTGAAAAAGCAAAGAGAGCACTCAGCGCTAGTCATCAGGTAAAAACTCATCAAACAAATTCAAATTTAACTTGCCTTAATAAAAGTATTGATGTTTCCTTATAACTATCTTGTCTATAACATTTCAGTATTTTTTATAATAATGAGATTAATCAATATCATTTTTCAGGTGAGGATCGAAATCGAGTCCTTCTTTGAAGGTGATGACTTCTCAGAGACTTTGACCAGAGCGAAATTCGAGGAATTGAACATGGACTTGTTCCGTAGTACGATGAAACCAGTACAAAAGGTATTAGAGGATGCTGACATGAACAAAAAAGACGTTGACGAAATTGTGCTTGTTGGTGGTTCCACCAGAATCCCAAAAGTTCAACAATTGGTGAAGGAATTCTTTGGGGGTAAGGAGCCATCTCGGGGTATCAATCCTGATGAAGCTGTTGCTTATGGCGCCGCTGTCCAGGCTGGAGTGCTTTCTGGAGAACAAGATACTGATGCTATTGTTCTTTTGGATGTCAACCCACTTACCATGGGTATTGAAACTGTTGGCGGAGTAATGACCAAATTAATCCCAAGGTTTGTATTATTGCTAAGTAAAAAAAAAGTCATCAACTCTATTCAATAAGAAAAATTATTTATATATAGAATATATCCTTTAATATAACACATTATAATTGAAGAACAGTTTTTGTAAGAATAGAACATAACAGTAGCTCTGACTTTCGTTTTCAGAAACACGGTCATTCCAACGAAAAAATCACAGATTTTCTCTACAGCTTCGGATAATCAACACACTGTGACCATTCAGGTTTACGAAGGTGAACGTCCGATGACCAAGGATAACCATTTACTTGGCAAATTTGATCTCACAGGTCTACCACCAGCACCTCGTGGTGTGCCACAAATTGAAGTAACCTTTGAAATTGACGCCAATGGCATTCTTCAAGTATCTGCAGAAGATAAGGGTACCGGTAATCGTGAAAAGATTGTGATCACGAATGACCAGAACAGATTGACTCCAGATGACATCGAACGAATGATCAAAGATGCAGAGAAGTTCGCTGATGAAGATCAAAAATTAAAAGAACGCGTGGAGGCACGTAATGAACTCGAATCTTATGCATACATGCTCAAGAATCAATTAGAAGACAAAGAGAAACTTGGTGCGAAGATCACTGAAGCTGATAAAACAAAAATGGAGGAAGCTGTTGAAGAAAAAATTAAATGGCTCGAAGAAAACCAAGATGCTGACCCGAAAGAATACAGACGGCAAAAGAGCGAATTGCAAGACACTGTTCAACCAATTTTTGCGAAGCTGTATCAAGGCGCTGGTGGCGCACCGCCTCCCACTGGCACAGAAGAGGATGACCTTAAAGACGAACTTTAAGGCTGACCTCTCAAAAAATTTGTCGCGCCATCTAGACTGATAATACAAACCCCGCTGGCGAGGGCTGCGAAGACACGAATATAATTGGTTAAAAGATGAAACGATTGCTGCATCGTCTAATCTAACATCAAGTATGATCTTCGAATCAGTACAGAACATCTCTTCCAAAGCATTAGCCCATTGAGAGACACCGGTGATAGTCATTGTGGACATGATACACTATTAGCTACCTATTTAATTACAGATTGCGTTGCCTCTTTTATACAGCTTTCAACTTTTTTCATTGTTTTTTTCTCCTTTTCATAAATACCAAACGAATGATACTCCTCTCTGATGGATCTCCGTTTCATGTTTATCATAATTGTTGGATCTTCGGTGCTTTCGCCAGACGCGAGTTAATTAGTAAGGGAAGAAGGGTTGCGCGCGAACCCAGAAAGCAACTGATTTCAGGGTTGCACGCTTCCCTGCCGTTACTCGCCCGCAAGTTGATAATTTATTTAGTTTTGTATGGTCCATTTATGTACTTCGAGTGTCTAGTTATCACGTACAAGCGATATCGTTTTTATGGTGGGATGCGTGGAACTGCGTAAATGTGTGTGTGTATGTAAGATTAAGGGAGCAATAGAGATAGCATGAATGAAAGAAGGAAAGAATGCGAAAACTCGTTTACTGCCTCTAACGTTGTATTGTACTATGTACTATACGACTTGAAATATTTCGAAGTGTGTGACTGTGTTGAGTAAAGATATCTCAAAAATAAACGAAAAAATTTTTCATTAAATCTTAAGTGTCATTTCTTTTTTCCTTAAGTCATATTATTTTTTTACTTTATAATTCTTTATCTTAACAGCTGATCTTGGTTATATCAAGCTTCGAGGTGGACATTGATACGTGCTCATTCAGTAGTCACTTGATGTGTTCACTGATATCATTCTTTGACAATAAAAGACACTTTGTACTTCAGTGGTCAGCGATTTGTGTTTTGTGAACTTAAGCGACAAATGCAAGATTGTTTTTAATTTATTTATATATTTAAATTTATATCCATTAATTTTAAATTAAACAATGTATTGGAAATTCCAATGTATATTTTTCTTAATTATCAACTTATACATCGCCCTTGCTGAAAAGAAGCCAAATATCATTTTCATTCTAGCAGATGATTTAGTAAGTGTTTTTAATTTCAAAATGTCAACAATATTTTATTAAACCGTTATTATATACACAGACTTTAATGATTTGTGAACTAGGGCTGGAATGACGTTGGTTTTCATGGATCTGGGTATATTCCTACACCAAATATTGATGCTCTTGCATATAATGGAATTATTTTGAACCGGTATTACGTTACTCCAATATGCACGCCTTCGAGAAGTGCTTTGATGACAGGAAAATATCCCATTCACACAGGAATGCAACATGGGGTATTTTTTGACATATATCTAGCAGTGATTATAATAAACACCAAACTATTTTTCACTGAACATTATTATTCTTAATTAAATTGATGATGCCCAACTACAGGTGTTGAAAAATGCAGAGCCTCGAGGATTATCACTTAATGAAAAGTTGCTTCCAGAATATTTGCGAGAGCTCGGTTACAAAACGCACATTGTAGGTAAATGGCATTTGGGCATGTACAAAAAAGAATATACGCCAACCTACAGAGGATTTGATAGCCATTTAGGATTTTGGGGTGGAAGGATCGATTACTATGATCACACATCAGAGGAATTCGTGAGTTTCCAAGAGTACAAATAGCTGAACTGACTGAATTAAATGTTTAATGGAGTTTTTTGTGTTTTTCTCGGTAGAATCAATGGGGTTTAGATTTTAGACGAGACTTAGAACCAGCTTGGAATTACCATGGTCAGTATATCACTGACATCTTTACCAGAGAATCTGTCAAGATCATCAAAAACCACGATGTCGATAAACCCCTCTTTTTGTATTTGGCACATGGAGCTGTCCATTCTGGAAATCCTTACGATCCCTTGCAAGTTAATGTCACTGATGCTCCCAACTTGTGCGAATCCCAATCGTATCTTAGAAATCGTTTCTCAGGTATTAAGGCAATTCATTCATTCTATTACTATTGAAATTTTAATAACAGAATGAATTAAAAGAAATTGGGAAACAGTAATAAAGTCATTGTTTTGTACATAGGTATGGTGTACAAGTTAGATCAATCAGTTAAAGAGGTTGTCAAAGCTTTGAATAAGAAAAACATGCTGCAAGACACAATAATAGTTTTCTCCACTGATAATGGAGGACCAGCTGCAGGCTTTAATTTGAACCATGCTTCCAACTGGCCTTTGAGAGGTGTTAAAAATACAAATTATGAAGGTATATAAATTGTTTACCAGCTGAAAAAAGCTAGTAATGTATGTATCTTAAAAAAAGTATGGAAAACAAAATTTTATTTCTTCTGATAAAATATGCGATTTTTTTATCGTACTAAATCATTTGATATGTAGGAGGTGTCAGAGGTACAGGTCTAATTTGGTCCCCGAAATTGACCAATAAAGGAAGACTGTCACAGCAACTGATGCACATCACCGATTGGTTACCAACATTAGTAACTGCAGCTGGAGGGAATGGGTCGTTTTTAGAAGGTATTGATGGGGTTGATATGTGGCAGACTTTGCGAGATAATAGTGCATCCAAAAGAAGTGTTATTCTTCATAACGTAGATGACATCTTTAAAACCTGGGCTATTACAATTGGTTCTTGGAAAATGATACAAGGTATATTTTAACATTTGTCTATTTTAAAAGCTTTCAATTAATTTAAGTTAGTTTGTAGTTATTTTGAAACAAATTTGTAAATAAATATAATTATTCATTAAGGAACTTTTTAAGAAATAATAATAATAATAATAATAATAATAATAATAATAATAATAATAATAACAACAACAATAATAATAATAGGTTCGACTTACGGATCAGAATGGAATGATTGGTACGGTCCATCAGAAAGAGATATTTATTATAACACAAGTGCTGTTGTAAACGATGGAGTAGGAAAAATATTATCAAACATTGGCTACAAATTAAATGATCAAGACATTTTAAATCTAAGGAAAAAGAGCTCTGTTACATGTCCAGAAAGAAATTCCTCGCTTCCTTTATGTAATCCTAACTACAGTCCATGTCTCGTAAACATTGAATGGGACCCATGCGAACGCAATAATTATATTAATGAGTAATTATTTATTATATATTATTTATGATGCGTTTATGTTACTTGAAATCTTTTGAAACGTAAGCGAATCGTTTACAAAATTATATTGTTTCTGACTCAAAAGTGAGAAACTCATTTTAATTATTACTTTTAATTTTGGAGAAACGATTTATCTGCGGATCGAAAAATGTTGAGTCTGAATAATATATAAAAACTAATCAATTAATTTATTTAATACAGACGTTCAGACATTAAGGATTTGATGTTAAATAAGTTAATTCAATTCAATTCAACTGCAGTTGAACCTGGAAACAAACCAATTGATGAAAGAGCAAACCCAGATAAGTGGAACCATGTTTGGATGAATTTTGGAGATTATTTGAACGATTATACGATTCAATAGCTTTCAGCATTTAATTTTCATTGTTATTTTGTGAATTGTAATTGAATGTGTGATAAAATTCTAATTATTTAAATGTCAAAGGTATGTTTTCTCATTATTTCA
Organism: Aradophagus sp. ZL-2020; assembly: GCA_022817685.1. Classification (NCBI taxonomy): domain Eukaryota; kingdom Metazoa; phylum Arthropoda; class Insecta; order Hymenoptera; family Scelionidae; genus Aradophagus; species Aradophagus sp. ZL-2020. The sequence continues at coordinate 7,268 of JABFOV010005271.1, forward strand.
TTATTAAGTAATAATAGTTTATTGATCATAAAAATGGAAATTTCGTTATTATAGAAAAATGCCGTTGTCATTTGAAATCTTAAAGTGTTGGAAATATTACTCCATCAAATCTTTAAAGCAATCTTTGATAGTTTGTGAAAATGAATATTACGGTCATCTATAAGAAAGTACTTTATTTAATACTCTACAGTCATAAATTAATGATGTAAAATAATGTTTCATATTGTAATGTTGAATAAAAAAGAAATTAATTTGTTTCTGACTCAGGCAACGATTCGACATCTTTTATCATTTGATTAATGTGTAATATTCTTTCAGTTATTTGTTGTGTTAACCATCCTTCTGGACTCATCGGTGACTCCATCGATAATATTTTGTAAGACATAGTCAACGAATCCTTTATTTTTTTAAGTTTTAGTATCAATTGGTTAGATGTTATTTTTTGCAAACTATACTCACGCTCGAAGATAACTGTCATTGGTAAAGACATTTCATACAAGAGGATACCTTAAAAAATATGTAATATTTTTGTTGATAATATTTTTATATAAATTATCTTTCTTAAAATTTAATAAATTAAAAATAATTATTAAATTATACTTATGAATTTAAAAAACTTTGCGTGATATTTATAAAACAATTAATTACCTCTCAATCTTGAAATTCCAGGTTCCATTACATTTAACACAGTTAGTAAATCATTACCAAACTTAATCATTTGTTGCAATTCTTTGTTCTCAACATAGTTTGATTGAAATTCAAGTTTGTAAGCATCAAATAACTTATGTTTAAGATTTAACATAAAGAAATGATTTGAATGCAAAGTGGATGATAACTTTTTCAGCAAGATTTCCATAATCTACAATAGTAGTTTTTATGAAATTCGTTAATAAAACAACTAATGAAAAACTTACATAAGCAACAAGATTCTCAAACCTCCACATTTTGTTCATTACAATTGTTAATCAAACGTTCTGAAATATCCAATGTAGTTTTAACGAGATGACCACTAATAAATTTTCCACATGTTTGGCATTTCCATTTAGTTAGTTTACTATAAGGATCTCTTGAAAGTGAGTCAATCATGATCACACAGTCTTTCTTACACTTTGGGCACAAAATTGTACTCATACTGGTGCCTCCTTCTGTGGGATCTTGACATAATGAACATTGGCAATCAAAATACTTTCCTTCGCGCAAATAAGTTTGTCTATCAGCAAAACCCTGTATCAAAAGGTTTGTTTTAAATTTTGAGGCATTTGAAATGAAATACTGTTCGAAGAAATACTAATGTTTTCACGATACCATAAAAGGTGATGTATAATTAAAGAATATTGCTTCGTCCTTCTTAATGGGAACACTGGCATAAACTTTTAAACATAGTTTATCCCCGATTACTATATGAGTATTGGGCACACATCTATGAGCCATCAAAGATGGGTCCAAGTAAAGTCCTCTCAAAGATTCTTTATGGATATCACTCGGTAAGCGTATTTCGAAAGTATTAACGTCCAAAATGCCACTTATTTTTTGTATCAGCTCCGATGACTCCTTATCATTAATTGGAATAATGTTAAAGTCTTCAAAAGTCTGGAAAAGATAAGTCATTTTGTAAAGTAAGAAATTATTGAAAAATATAATTTTTTGTATAAGTGCAGCAACAGTTTTTTTTTTAATTTAAAATGTATGAAATACTCACTTTGATAATAATTGATTGCACATCATTCCAAACAGGTTTTTCACGTCTTTCTTTCAAATGAGCTTCCATTTGATCAATTTCTTGCCATAATTTTGGATTTGTTTTTCGAACTAACCATAGTCGCAAATGCATCAAAATTGTCACTAATCGAGGAAGATTATTTTTTATCAAATCTTTATTTTTGCTAAATAATTCACATTCATCACTTGAATGGAAATTTCGATTTTTCTAAAAACAAATAAAGCAGATAAGTCGGTAATTAATTATTCAGCGTTTGTTCTTGAATAATTTATGTTACCTCACAAAAATCGCCACATAAGGGTGCTATTTTACACGACGAACATGTATATCGAGTGGCAAAAATAAATTTCATACAAGAAAAACAAAGGCAAACATTTTTCACATTTAATGGTCCTACCACAATCGGTTCATCACTGAATATGAGTTCACCTGAAGCTATGTCATCATCTGCAATTAAATACCTGAAATAAAGAAAAAATTTAACAAAATGAAACATAATGAAAGAATGAAAAAAATTCCTAACAGAGAAGACTTACCTTCCGTAAGTATTTGAATAAGAAACCTTGAACTTCAAAATTGACATGCCGATGAACTCTTTGTCTTAAAAAAACATCTATTTATGATTTCGTTAATAAATAGAATCAAATTCATTAAATTATTTTTAGAGTAAAGGAGACGAATGAGAAGTGGCGACCAGTACTGCCAACATCGATCTTTGCAAAAACTCTCACCAATCTATTTTTATTATAACAGTAACAATTTTGTTAATTATGCTAAATGTTGAATTTGTATTCAGAAAATTTCTTTTTAGTCTTAAAAACTTCTTTTTAATCTTAAAAAAAAGATTTTGGATAATGCAATTAATTACACAAAAATTACTCATGAATGTTGCAAAAACTCTGGTTTTTCCTTTTATTTACAAAACAATATAAACATGTTGAAAAAGCTCGCTACATCCATCCATCCATTTAAAATATTCATGTCCTATTAATAATTAATCAAGTGTGCAAATATTACTCCCTATTGACTTTTTTATACAGGTAAAAATCTTAAATCTGTAAATCTTATCTTACAAATTAAAATCCCTGACAAAGTGACATCGTTAAAGAAGAAAATGAGAGGTAATAATACTTTAAAATTTAATTTAATTTGAGAAAATTTCTTTCGTTTCACTTCCGATTAATGTAAACATCTTTGGTATATCCTGGCCATAATAAATTTTTGTGTTTCGTGACACAGCTTCGTCTCTTTTTAGTTGAAGGTATTCCGGAGTTAAGAGCAATTTGTTTGCTTCTGCTTGCAACTTTAACTCATAAAACTCCGCATCCGAACGACTTTTTTCGCGAGCCAAGTGCATCTCATCTTCAATCGCCGCGATTCTCTGCAACGACTCCTTCTCCATAATTTTCTGATCGAAGCGAATTTTCGCAATTTGCGCTTCTTTTTCTGCTTCAATCACAGCTTTTTTTCGCTCAGTTTCCGCGTCTTTTTCTACTACTTTTTGATGCTGAATAGCAATCAAAAGTTTCGTCTTTTCTGCTTCCCTAAATTCAGATGAATATTAAATTGGCGTTTGAGTTTTGTTTCATTTATTGAAGTAAAAATGCAGAAAGAAATTATAATACTTACATAAGTTCGTAATTCTTACGAATGGCCTCTGGAATTTTTGGTTTTGTTACTCTCACAGCATAAATAGTTAGCCCTGGGGCTAATTCATTTAAGTCCCTTTGCAATGCATTCTTCAAATTCTCATCAATCTGATCAAATAAGTCGATATAAACTTCGTGCAAAGTATGCACTGAACAAAACTGATTGAGTTCATGATGAATTTTGTTAAAAATGAGTGTTTTATCATAATCAGCCGTGAAATTTTTCACCATATTGTAAACTTGAAGAAAAGAAAGTAATTTATTATTTGGTATTTGGTAAGTAAAACAGTAAATGAAATAAAAATTAATATTTACCACTACCAGCTTCCAATATATTGACCACTTCAATACGATCAAAAGTGATAATTACTCCACCACTGGTTCCACATGGCACATTGGTGACTTCATCTGTTTGTAACGTAACTTGTACTGATTGATACGTTGTTAATAATGGTATCATCATATGAAATCCTGGATTACTAACTTGTAGTAGTAATGCACCTCCCTAAAAAATTGAATATAAGTATATAATGTATTGTATTAAATTAAAATTCCATTACTTGAATGAGAAAACGTTTTAATTTAATTATCTTACTCTGAAATAAACACCAACATGTCCTTCATTTACACGATGCAATGAGTAATGAAATATCAAACCCAGAGCAAGTACAATGCAACTGGTGACAATATTTTGATCCACCATTTTTATGTTATTTTATCATTTGTTTCCTGAAAAAAAAGGAAGCAAAAATTATAAATGGCCATATGTCATTATGCAAAATAAATTCTTAATTATTATTGATAAAAAATTAAAAGTACACTATGTAAAATAAAAGTCTGAATCATTTCAAGACTACAAATAAAAATACAATGACAGTTAAAATACGCATTAAAATACAAAATTTTGTTTATTTTTACTTTTCTTTCTTGGTTTCTTGTTTATTTTTAGTATATTTATCATTTTTGTACATCGCTGATCTTCAAATGTGTTTTTAGTATTAATTTCAAAGCTTTTTCAGTCTTTTTTTGTTGAAATGTGGCAAAAACTATCATTACATTAAGTAAACAATGTTTGGAATTTTGTTTCTTTTTACAGATAGTATAAATCACATGACTGATACAATGTTTAAAATCAAAAGAAATAACATAATCATAGAGACTACGTTGTATAAATACCTGCTCCTATTTATCAACGTGTACAAAGAAATGCCGACAAAAGCAACCAATAAGCGAAGGACAAATGTTCGGATCAAAAGTAGGTGGCGAATTTCCAGAAAAAATAATCCTTGATTATTTTTTCTGGAACAAAGATTTTACTCTCAATCAATCTTAAAGATTTACATTTTTCATTTTTTGATATCACACAATTGACAAATCAATATCATTTTTAATAATGATTATGATTTTTCCTGTTTTCACACAAGCAAAACTAAAAGGTATACGATTTAGTTGTAAATATAATTTTTAAGGTAAAAAAAAAAAAAAAAAAAAAAAAAAAAAAAAAAATTTTTTTTAAATTTTAAATTTTTTTTTTAAAAAAAAATTAAAAAAAAAACAAAAAACCAGCTCCTTCCTCTTTAAAAAATCAAAAATTCTCTCTTATACACACCCATCCACACTAACACAGCCGCGTGCCTCTTAACATGGGGTGCGGCGAACGATCATAATAGAGACATAAAACAAAAAATACGACACAAAGTAACATATGTGG
>JABFOV010005272.1:0-12347 GCA_022817685.1 Aradophagus sp. ZL-2020
ATAGAGCATTTAGACTAAAAGGTGGTAGAACGAATACGATCTATGTAGCGGTATGTTGGGAATGGATAGGTGTATAGGAGACTGAGTTGCGTGTGTGCACAGGTAAGCGGGACCAAATTAACGTAAGAGAAATTTGTGGGATTTTTTTTGATAAGGGAGGAGAGGGATTAGGGTTGGAGAGGATGTCATGGGGTGTGAGAAATGTTAAAAAAAAAAAAAAAAAAAATTAAAAAAAAAAAAAAAAAAAAAAAAAAAAAAAAAGGAAAAAACAATTGTAATTGTATGAACGTCTGCTTAATTAGTCGTATCAAGCCGGCAAAAATAATTGCAACACATTCATTGGAATCAATCATAACGTAACTTCATTGGGATATGTAAGAAAATTTGCTTAGCGTTACAACTGACTCTCATTTCTAGTGAAATGTGACTAAAATTTTAAATGATTTTCTATACAATCAGCCGTTACTTTGACATTTTCATTTATTTACAGGGAAAGATGTATGAAAATCTGTTCTATTGAAACAACGTTTGTAATAAATTTCCATGGCCGCTATATTCTGCACCGCAACTAGATTCTGAACCGAAATCTTCTCTTGTGTTCCATCCCCTTTCATCTTTGTCTCTTTAAACAACAGCGAAATTCTCCAAGACGCGTGAAATCTTCCAAGTTCACTGCTCATGAAACTGGGACATCGCAATAATGCTGCATTTATTTTGGTGATATTAATTTGATGTCAATGCAATTTAGTGCTACGAATTCACAGTTCTTTTATCAATTAAATAAGTCAAAAAGAAATATTTATGTTTGTTTGATTCGAATGTTCTTTAAAATATCTTACCTTTATTGTTAAATTACTACTTTTGTAATTTATGCAATCGAAAATTTTTGTTTAATGAAAGTTGCAATCCAGAAGATCATGTTTATTATATTTAAATAAATATTACATTTCAAGTTGAATTATTTTTAAACTTTTGGAATACAATTTTTAAGTAATTTATACCAACTCTTCAACTTTAGATGTACTTGCCTTAATTTATTGATTGTAATATTATTTTTATTGTTTTCAGGTACGGTGATTTAAACTTTCATCTGAAATTATTCCTGAAGTGTCTATTAAAATCGTTTTCATTTTTATTAAAAAGTTGTTTATGATGATACTTCACAAACAAAATTAATGTAAGTTTATTTAAGTGATTTAATATAAATTGATAAGCGAATGAATTTCTATAAAAGTAATAAATGTTTTGTGCAAATTCGAACATATTTTTCGCAAGCAAATAAACGCAGAAACAAAAAATGATAAAAAAAATTTGAAAATGATATTAATACACTTAATATCATTTTTAAAACTGTTTTATTTAATTGTTAACCGATCGAAAAAGAATCTTCTACAAACATTATTTTCTATTGTATACAGAGTCGTTTCATTTTTATTAATCCTAAATCATTTTTATAATCAGTATTTAAATATTAAAGCAGAAATGAGATATTTATTAAACCATAGTAATATCCATGTCAATTACTATTTCTTAATATCTTTATATAATAATGTACAACAGTTTTCCATTTTCTCATGATAATTTCATTATTTATCATTTTTACAGCACATCAACGTGTAAAAGTTTCTCCAATCGACAAATTAAATGACATCAATTTCAACACATTCAACATCAAGTAAAAACGGCAAACGAGTTATTCTCTGACAGCCAAGTTGCATGAAAAAATGTCTAACAAAGAGCAAATGCCGATCGCAATAAACTTTGTCGGTCCTTGAAATGTCACTGCAATTCGGCCAGACAAAGGGCGTTTCAAACAGTCAGCTCATGGTCCAATGGGAAATTACGAAACAGTCACTCCATAAACGAATTTACAACTTTAATCAAGTCTCCGTGTGTAAGCGGGCAATTAAAGGGAGCAAAAAAGATGGAAGGAAGAAGAGAAAGAAAGTAAACCGCGCTTGACCCGTACCTGCATTGCTTCAGCATCATTCGGTATTTCTGCTGGTCTATCAACGAATAATCGGCCTCGAGACTTTTTGTTTATGGTAAATATGGCGTGAACTCTTCAACTAGGACCAATAGCCCACGATGGTTTTGGCGCGAATATCGCTGGCTTATTTGTCCGCGAATACCACAATTTGACCCACAGCGGATGCAGGAGCACGAAGGGGCAAAACACTGGCAGCTTGATCGGTGATATTTAAGGCGGAGGAATGTGTACCGACTGAACTTGACGCAGAGATCCTGCCAACTAGCTCGAAAAACGTTACAATCGTTCGCCTCGAGCGTACGTTCACCTGCCTCTCCTGCCCCTGCTTCCTTCCATCTCCTGGCTCAGGCAGGTGTGTTAGTCACCGTGGCAGCACTGCTTGGATAAGCCGGTTCACCGAGGGCGTCTGCATATCGCCAACATCTTTGACCAAATGCGTGTCAAAATCAGTCCCTCGGCTCAGTCGTTCTAGTTAAAGTGAAACACTAAAATATCAATATTATATTATAAATATTTCATGATGAATTCCTATGAATGGATATTTTGATAAGTCATAGAAATTTATTATGAACATTCCACAATGAAAAGTTATAATTTTTTTCGAAAGAACAAGTTGAAAAATCGTAACTATTTTTTATGATGTTGTAAGATTCTGTGTTAAATTCTCTCCTCAAATTCCCTTGAATTGCAAATAAAATTTAATATGGTATATTTCTGTTTGAAATAAGTAATTTTTTGCAAATTTTACTATGATATTAAGTTCTAGTAAAATGTTATATATGAGTAGAAGATGTGTGATTAATTAATTTTAAAAGTGTCAAGGTTTAAACTGAATTATATAAAAATATTGTTATAATATTATACATATTGTAAAATGGTAATCTTGGGAAGTTCACTTTAAAGTTAATTAAATTTTATTATTTATGACAACGTTAATTATATGTACAGTTACACTAGTATCGCTTATATTATTTTCGTTTGACATTTGCTTAAATAACACAATATTTGAAACATATCTTACGCTTGACTTAAAATGACCTTAATTTATGTTATTTAAGTAATATTCTACGTTATTCATTATATATATACTTATTAAACACTTTATTAATGTTAACTAATTTATTAATTAGCTTACGTAGTTTGTTACAAAAATATAATTTGAATAGTCGCCATTGTTAGAAGTTGCGTTACCATCTTGTGATTGGTTTGAACTACTGCGCAACACTGACAAACTTAGCCTTAATATACGAACTGTGAGACTGCGCAGACCTTTTTAGCTTCAATTTAAAAACATCAAAATGAAATTGAAATGAATAACATAACCTATTAGTTGAATTACGTGTATATAAAAGTTTATGTTTTATTATTTTTATATTGTAAATAATTGATATTAAAATTGAATTTTATACATGATATTGCACTTCAAATACTATTGATTGAGAATGAGTGAAAAGAATAATAAAACATCTACTAAGAAATGGACCGAGGCTGAACGAGCGGAGCTTGCTCAAAAACTAGATAATGAATTAAATGAATTTATTCAAGGTTTAGAGAAGAAAACATATACGGAAGGATGGCCAGAAGATCGTTGGGAAGAAGAAATGGAAAAGCATCCTTTTTTTATGACAAAATTACCTGAACCTGGCGAAGAATTATCACCCTTAATGCAAGGATTGCAGGATCTTAAATATGGAGAAGAAGACAATACTCCAGAAGGTATATTTATTGTCATTATATTTTTTCCCTTTTGTTTTAATATTAACACAATTATTTATTAATTATAAGAAGATACAAGAAATAAGTTATGTTTTTAAATTTCCTGACTTTTAATAATAAATTGTAATATAAAATCTATGTATCTTAATTTGTTTAAGTATATAAATATGTGTATGTAAAATGTAATGTTTTATTAATCACAAAATTACATAAAACATATCAGTTATAATAAACGAAACATTCTTATTTGAATTTTGAATACTTCAAATATGAACAATTCAAGTTCTTTAAAATATTAAAGTAAAAATTTTTTACTATTATGTACTTATGAAATTACATAACTTATAACTATAAATGTTCAAAATTTTAAAAATTAATTTTTGTCTGAATATTATTATATTTTAAGGACAATATTATAACTAATTTGAGAATTTCTAAAAAAATTGTTTTTCTTAATTACAGAATTGGCTCAAAACTATAAAGAGGATGGAAATTTTAACTTCAAGTACAAAAAGTATCGCTTAGCTATTTTAAGTTACACAGAAGGTATTAAAACAAAGTGCAAAGATAAAGTCCTTTTGTCTCAGTTATATCATAATCGAGCAACTGCTAATCTGATGTTGAAAAACTACAGGTATAATAATATATAGTTTTGCATGTATAATAATAGATGTAAACAAAAGTAATTATTTACATTCAGCCAAACGTTCTTGTAATTATATGATTGAAATGCGAATTGTTTGATAATTGCAATATTACAGGTCTTGTTTGAACGACTGTAAATTAGCTCTGAAATTGAATCCAGATTACCAAAAGGTTTTCATCAAAGCGATCGATTGCAGTTTACAAATAAAGGATTACGACCAGTGCATAGAATTGTGCGATAAGTATTTATCTAAATGGCCTGAGGATAAATCGATTATCGAAACCCGTGTTCGGCTTATTGCTGAGAAGGTAAACAAGAAATTTTTCTTGAGCAATAACTACATTGGAGTACGGAATCTAATAATTGCTTTACATAATCGTTTCATCTTTTAGAAACGTCAAATGCGAGACAAGAGAATGCAGGGTGCAAAAGAAAAGAGAAGTCAAAAGGAAGAAAACTGCCTGATCCAGGCAATTGAAAGTCGAAACATCAAAATGGAGTCAGTTGATGGTAAAGTGCATTTGACTTTGGAAGATCTTGATCCACGGATTCCACATTTAGCCCAAAATCGAGTTCACTTAGATAAGGATAATAAACTTGTCTGGCCTGTTATATTTTACTATCCGGAGTTTTACCAGACAGACTTTATTCAAAATTTCCATGAAGATACGGTGTAAGATGCTCATATTGACAAGAAAGTGAAAATTGCTTTCTTATCTAGAATTTTGAACTATTTTAATGTATTACTTCAAAAAAGTTTTTCACATACCATCACCATTATTATAGTTACTATTGTTATTTATTATATTTGTATTATGATAATTAATATTATTTTATATTATAATACTTGTATTATTATTATAATTAATATTATGATTATTAAATTATTACTATTTTATAATTGTAGATTTGCTGATCAACTCAAAGAGATGTTCTCATCTTGTCCACCATGGGATACAAAAGAAGTCTACAAATTGGAAAACTTAAATGTTTATTTTGAAGCTGCTAACAAAACAGTTGTTCATAAAGTAGACGTTAGAAAAACATTACTAGAAATACTGCAACACAAATGGTTTGTAATTTATATACTTGGCAATAATGCAAGAAACAGTTTTGTCGATTTTTTACTTTACACTTTTTTTTAGGTATGTCGTCATTGCAGGTACTCCGTCATTTATTATTCTTGTTGCAAACAGTGAAGCAGAGAGACAATTTTTATCAAATTATCGTAGAGAGGATATGTAACTTTAGGATTATTGTTTAAATAAATTTTAATACATAAAAATATATTGTATGTAAATTGTACAGATATTTTTCATTTTACAAATATATTTAATATTGTAATCTTATTATTCTTGAGACAAACTTTAAGTGGATAAAATTTAATTTTTTAAACTTTTTTTTTGAATGATAGTTTTTTTTTATTATTTTCTTTTCAAATTGTTACATTATAAATAATTATTACAGAAGCAATATTTACGTTGATTAAGCTATTATTAATGATGTCTTACGCAGGTGTCATAGATTCACAGTAAATTAGTTACCGTATATCTTGGCATTCTGGCGTAGAAAATTTAAAATTTATATCAGCCGACGTACAACCGTTTCTCTTGTTTACATAAAATGTATGTACCGCGTATTTACATAATCGCTGGCTATCAGAGAAACATTATTTTTTAATTTCATGAAATTTGGATATAAAAAGAAACTTCTTAATAGGAAAAATTTATTTTAGTAAATATTACATCTAAAAATGTTAAAATATTTATAACTAGAGAATAGTTTTATATGAGTTTACAATGTCTAATATTTGTTAAAAAAAAAAAAAAAAAAAAAAATTGAATTTGATAAAACACAATTTAATGTTAAACACAATGTACTTAGTAAACTATATTTTGTCTTTTTCCAAAGTTATACTTGAGGAAATTATCGAAAAATATCGAAAGTATTTGTAATAATTCAAAACAACTTATTTGTTTACGTCTAGTAAAAACAAGGACAAACAGAAATATTTTTATGTAAGTGTATTTGTTTATATAAGATGTGTTTATATTTATTAAATTTTCAACTTTTTCTGTTAAAAAATGTTATATTATTCTATTTTCAGAGAAAAAAAAAAAAAAACAAACACTGCAACTCATTATGTTTTTGAACAATATCTCTATCTTCTGAACAATATTTAATTCTTCTTAACATTAATAACATTCATTTCAAAAACTTTATTTGTACATAAAAACAAAAAATAACAAACAAATACAAAAGAAGGTAAAGGTAATAACATCAAGGTCAAACGAATGTTTAAGCGGGAGGGGGTCTAAATCAGAGATAAAAGAAAAGTCGATAGCTTCTTAAAACAAAAAGAAGTAATTGTAAAGTTCAGCGACGGACCATTAACAAGAAAAATGCCAAATCATTATCTCTCATCAAAAGAGCGCAAAGAAAATCTACATCTCCTACGAAGATGTTCGCACCCCCGCCAAATCTCCGCGCGACGCTTCGCCGAAGTGGTGAAACGGCGCGCGACCCACGACCCAGCGGCATAAAAGCCGAAGTAGCTCTCAAGAAAAATCATCGCGAGTGTTACTGCGTGGCCCTCGAGGAAGGCCGGGTTGTTTTGGTCTCATCGTTAACCCAGATGCCCCCGCGAGAGGCTGAAAAAATGGTCGCCCCGCGGATTCGGCCGCGAGATGACCATGCGTCGTGGCGGCCAGTCGCGAGACGAGACTCGGAGTCGCGTCGTTGAACTCGCGCTCGGCCGTCTTCGGCTCGGCTCGGGCCGGCGCTCGGCCTCTCTCGGGCGCGCTCGGCTCGCGGCAAGATGGCGCTCGGCCGCGGGCCCGCGCGATTGGTCAGTTGGCTTCCACTTGACACGACGGCTCCCCCCCGGCCCCCACCACGGGCCGAGTTTTTCGAGTCGGCGTTGTGGTGGTGCGCGCCGTCGCCGGGAGAGAGCAGTCGGCGTTGGCCCACGGCACTCGCAACTTCGGTACGTCGCGCGGTCGCTCCTAATTGGCCCGTCCCCCTCCGCGCGCAAAATGTCACGCTCGCGGGTCTAGAGGCGCCGCTTGATCTCGCGGGCGCACACGCACGGCTACACGGCGGCGAGCAGGCGCATGCACACGGCCGCACGGACGCGGCGCAGGACGGTCCAGAGTCGCGGGGAAACGGAAACGAGAGTCGCCGGCGGCTTCGCTCGCATCCGATATGTAGCGTCGCGCGCGCACACGTAGACCGACAGTTGACAGTGCGGCCAAGTTCGCTCGGCCGAGTAGCAAGTGGTTCGCGTTCCCGTGGCCACTTGGCCGAGAACGAAGGATAGAGTGAGACGGCGAGCGCGGTGAGCGGCTGGCCGAGAGAGAGGCAAGAACGAGCGGCGGGGCGAGGGGAGTCGGCGATTCGCACGCTGGAGCGAAGGTGGTGAAAAGAAGTGGCATCGGGTGGTGCAGCGGCGAGTGGTGCTTGGTGCTTGTGTGTGAGTGTGGCCGGCCAGCCTGTCCGCCATCCAGAGATCCCAACCAGCCATTTTCGAGCGTGCATCGGGCGGACGAACGCGAACGCCCGGACGTCTTTGTCTCGGCAAGGCTCAGCCGCCCGAGGATACGAGCCCCCGCGCTCGACGCACGCCCGAATCCGACGGCGACGCCGGTAAGTCCGCCAACACTTTTACATTACGATCGGGGTAGTTGCACTCGCCGACTTTATTTCCGATCAATGTCATTGAGGATATCTTGTAGGTCATTTTAAGGCAACGGTGTATCAGCTATTCACTGATACGATCGAATTTGCATCTTTTTTTTCTTCTAGATAATTCGGAGTTTAGTTCGTTTTTCAATATAAAATGATAAATCGAGAAAAGGGGAGAGAGGAAGAGTTGCGTTTGGAAATATATCGTGTTGACATTAAGGTGAAATGTAAATAGAGATAGTAAGATTTGTTTCTCTTGTATGTTTTGATTGTTGTTTTTTGTTTATTGCTTTCGTGAATGTAAACAGTTATAAGAATGTTCTACGTTTATGCTTTTTTTGTTTATTGTTTCTGTAAATGCAAATAAATATAGTAATGTAGAATTATCTATCTTATTTCTATGTTTTGCTTTTTTTTTTTTTCGTTTATTGCTTTCTTGAAGGTCAGATATAAGAATCGCGTATTCCATCGTGCTTGTATGTTTTTTTTATTCGTTACTTTTGTGAATTTGTCTTTTCGAAGCGAAAAAAATTATATATATAAATATATATTTACAACATTTTTTTTAAACAGTTTTTGTTTTCAAAATAAAAACTGAATTGTACGAGAGCGGTAGATTTTATTTCGTTTATTTACATTTCACCTTAACTTGAAAAGAAAATTGTATTTCAAAAAGTCAATGTTTGTCTTAGAATTAATAAATTTGTAGTATAAAATGGTGCCAACTTCTGACACAAATATTGACTTTATATTTCGCTTTCAACTTTTTGAAAAAGTGTGAAAAACGTGCATATGGACTAGGAATGAAGTAAAAGATTGAAACTGAAGATTTTATATGTGAAAGTTAGGGGTGAGTGTACACAGGAGTTGGGCTGGGCTTAGAAATTTTATTTAGTCATTGTCAAAACTTGAAAAAAAAAAATGGACTCGAAGTGTGAGTCACTTGTTGTGTATATTATGTTTTATAATAAGTAAAATTATTGATTTGTTTTGAAACATAAAACAGATTTTTTATTAGTTTTACGACACAAGAACTAAGAAAAATGACACAACTTTTTTATTATTTCTTTTAACAATCGAGTATTATTATGAGCAAAGTTTAATTTTATTGTAGTTTTTATTTTCATAATTGTAAAAAAAAAAAACTAGTTTGGCGTTTGTTTTCAATCTTTGTTTACGAATCTGTACAATTTTTTATCCATCAATTTCAATTCTTTTTGACCTTGAGAATGACGTTTTTAAAAATAAACTAGTTGTTTGTATTGAAACAAACGTACTTGACATAAGAATTAATATTTAAAACAAAAACGAGCATCTAATTTGAACTACACTTTATTAATACGTTTCAAAACAAACAATTACATTGTTTTCAAAAACGTCCAAATGTTTTCAAACATCAAATGATTGGAATTTATTATATTTAAACACATATTACGATATTTATGACAACAAAAATAACAAAAAACTTTTCCCATCTGTGACCTTTATATAATTATAATAAGCCACGTTTATAAAACTCCTTATTAACTTTCTATTTATTAATTAGTAAATATATAAAAAATGGCTTTATATTTTGTATTTTATTTATTTTGTCATACTGCAAGATGGGTTAATGGTTCATTACTTATGCCGTATGACAGTGAATTAAGTTCATAATTCATAGTTTCTTACATCTATCTCAGAACCATGTTGGCTTATAGTTCATTGCTTATTTGATCAGTGAATCCAGTTCATAATTCATTGTTTACTTTGTTCAGCTATGAACAAAGTTTATGCCATATCGTTTATTTTATTCAGTTATAAACTATATTCATTATTCACTGTTTAATTCGATCGATAATAAACTAGGTTGACAATTATTATGTCAGCTAACGAAACTCTTCAACAAAATTTGAATATAAAACTTTTTTAATTTTCAATCCAAATTTTTCGTTCTTTTATACAAATCTTCGTTCGATACTTTTCTTTTTATTTCAAACATGTTTTTGTTCAGTAAGTAAACTTTGTTTTCACATCAAAATATTGTTCACCTTTTGTTTTCAATGATTGTTAATGTTGACCGATGACACTTTTGAGTGTCCTTTAAAAAGGCGTCTTTCAAAAGACTCACACTTTGGGACTTGTACTGTGCTTTCTTAAGCAAAGTCGGCCGAGACGGTCATTGTTAACCGAAGTTTGCGTTACAATTGTTGGTATTTGGGTCGGAATGTTAGCAGTTCGGAGTGATTATTCATTGGTTAACATTATATTTGCGACAAAGTTTCCACGCATTTAGTTTCATAGTTTGGGATTAACTGTGTACAAAGGTTTGTCGATTGAAACGTACACGTGTCTCGGCAAATTTATGTAAGTGCATCCACGCTTGTCTTGGAATTCGTTATAAATTCACTGCAAAGAGTTAAAAGCCGTTGATAAATAGATTGCATTGAACGCAACAATGGCGAGTCTAAATACAATATGCCATTTTGTCATCCCATTTTCCAGTAAACAGTTACCTCGTTCCAACGGATTATTACTTGTAAGAGAGTCGCGACAAAAGTGGTAATTTGTATAAACGTTAGTTACGCGATGGCCGTTGTACTGGATTCCACGAGCGTCGTAAAGTGTCCTCTTTTTTTACTCAAAATGTTGATGTACAAGAAGTTCCATACGTATATAATATGCGGATTTCAACTTGGATAAAGGTTCATAAAAAAATGTGCTGTTTTCTTTGTAAGATTTTTATAATTCAACAAAAATGCATCACTCACAAAAATCTTCACCTTCATTCAAGAATCACTAAGTTTTACTAGTATTTTCTTCGATTGAAACCTAATTTTATTCTGTCAAGACATTTTTTTCTTGGTCGAATCACTTAGTATTTTGAATCAAGGAAACTTTTCTTGGCTCAAGAACATTTATTCTTGGCAAAATATCAAGATACATTTTGTCTTGAACCAAGAATATTTTTCTTCACTCAATGTATCCTGTTTGTGAGTGATCAATGTTGATATTCATTGACTTAATTTTAGTGTTTCGTTCATTTTTTGCAATTTATAAACACAAATTGTACAATAATTCTTCCAAGTTCGAACTCGTATATTATGTACGTACGAAACTTCTTGTTCATAAATGTTGTCACTCAAATTTATTGCAACCGAGCCTTTTTTTATAGACATATATATCTGAATGAAAAAAGGTAACAAGAGAAGATGCGTTTGAAAAGCTTTTTGAAAATTGAGAGTAAAGCTTTTGTTGTAGTCAAAATGAAATTTGTATTAAAATGGAGTTGAAAGTTGTAGTTGCAAAGAGACGAAAACTGCACTGCAGGCAGTTTTGAACGCGAAATGAGACGAAAGGCTGATGAAAAACACGCTGGAAATAAATATCGGTAAATGTCGTCGGGATTGAAAAAAGGAAGGATTCCTTTTTTCACCGTCATTTTGTAACGTCGAATTTTTGAAATCGTTGCGTGAAAAAGAAAATTCCCCGTTGAGGAATGTTTCCAGGTTCGAATTCAAAAGAGAGAGAGAGAGAGAGAGAGAGAGAGAGAGAGAGAGAGAGAGAGGGAAAAAAGTGTCGGGAATGCATGGTCAGGTGAATATTTGAACGAACGTGCGATGCGCGGCGCGAATAATTTTGCCTGTCATTCATTCGGCCGGTCATAAAAGTGTATTCGCGTAAGCGGAATTCAAAAAGTATCGCCTTAAAAGTGCAAACAACAAAGATCAATATAAAACCTCCTGTTTGAATATTCTCGAAACGTAAATAAATAAACGTTGAACGTAAACCGGCGAAATATTCGTTTTTACAAACACACGGTCAGCCGGCTAAATCTATTACCCTGATCTTTTTATCAAACACGGCCTCGCGTCGGCGAAAACTGTTCGGTGCCTCGTTCAAAACCGATCGCGCTCGATCGAAATTGCAAACACAAATTGCGCCGCCGTGAAATAAATAGGCCCGAGTCACGAGCGCCGTAAATTAAGGCGCGTCCATTGTTTTTGGCTTTTCGCGCTTTTTTTCGGCCGACGTACCGTGATTTTCGACGCCTTTTCACGACGTTTCGTTGTTTTTTTTTGTCTTTTTTTTTTTTTTTTTTTTTTTTTTTTTAGTAAATATCTCTTTTTTTTATAATTCTTTCCGGGCCCACTACACCCCTTTCACTCTCGTTTGTGTCCTTCGTCTTGAAAAAAAAAACTATAATTCTCCCTATTTAACTCTTTACAAATAGAACTATGTATGGTATAATTCCACTGCTCCCAACTTTACTTCTGTCTCTTATCCACCGCACAGAGTCCACTTACCAATACTTATGTCTTTACGCCTTCT
>JABFOV010005273.1:0-12346 GCA_022817685.1 Aradophagus sp. ZL-2020
GAATAGTATACCCAAATATCACTTTTCAGCTTCACAGATCTCATAACAAGAAATAACGTAATACTTTTATGTAACCGGAAATAAAGATCATTTTTCAAAAAGCAAAATTAAATTGCGTATTTTCATCAAATAAAGTGCTTTGCTTAAAATAAAGTATCAAATTTCGTATTGTTAGATTGAAAAAAGATCCAAAGAACGTTGATTCGCTTCGTATCGCTGAAAAAATTAACATCTGAATCCTCATACGATTTTATACGTGCAATGTGCAATTCTATTCAACAATCAATGTGTTAAATTAAGTCATTAAATATTTTAAATATTTAATAAATGAATATTTAATAATTAATATTATTAAATTTAATATATAATAAACTTAAATTAAAATCTGATCGAGTAGAGTCATATTCATAAACAACAAATATTAGGTCAGTCACGCTACATAATTAAGCTAAAAATGCTTTCGTTGTTACGTCAACATTTAAACTGAAATTCAATTCAGTAATCGATCAAATGTAAAATTGCGTTTTGTCATAAACGTACTCTGACATAAAATTCTAATTTAAAATAAAATTCCCTTTTCTTATTCAATGAAATTTCGTTTCACTCAGTTTAATAACAGGAAAATCAAAACATTACGTGACCAGGAAATTATTAATTGTAAAACAAATAATTTCTGCGCGAAAATGTAAATTGTGTCGAACGGATATCTAATCAAGCGAATTGAAGAAACGCGGTAAAAGTAATTAAAAGTATACGTACACTGTTTACGCCATCAGTGATTAAAAACTTGTTTTCAGATTACTTCAAACTGCTATCTATCTTTTTTCAACCAAAATTTTCAATCCATTTCGAAATGCTATTTTGATGATTTTCTATAGTTTCCCCGGCGACCAAAATATCGTCCATGTAAACGACGATATCTCCCGAAACTCTTTCAACACGTTGTTTACAAACTTCTGAAAGTGCTTTAGGGCAACTTTAAGTCCCAATGGTATTTTTGCGTTTTCGAACTGTCCGAATGAAATTACGAATGATGTGTATTTTATTGAATCTTCAGCTATATCTATTGATTGAACTTATCCCGGGGACTTAACGAACACGTCAATACGATTATCAATCGAAAATAAAGGATACTTGTCTTTATTTTTATTTTAGGAGCTTAGAAAAATTTCAGGAGCTTATTTCAAATACGATCATCTATGCACATATGTTACGTCCCTGTATTTTATATGACGATTACTCAAAGTAACCCAATTTAATTTTTTTCAAAGGTATACAATTATGTTAAGATGGCTTCCTTTAGTAATCAACTTCTTTGTAACTGATTAATTAAATTTTTGAAATTCAATCAAGAAATGTTTTATTTAAATTTGAATCTTAATAGATAAATACTTTAAATTCTCCAAATTGTTAAAGTATAGGATTTATCATTTTATCACAATAAAGAGAAGTACTGTACTTCACCTTCACGATCTTATTCAAAGATTCGAATTTGCCAATATTTATCAACGGGCCTCATTTTCTAATAATACAAAAGATTTAACTGCATCCACAGCGAGTTGGCAATTTCCGGCAGAGAGTCTTAGCAAGTCGACGAAACGATCGCGTTCCCCAGCCAACACATGAATCGATCGTTCGAAACGCCCGGCCATCGCGGCTTCTCTCGAAAGTCATCGCGGCAAATGACAAATCAATTTCTTATAACTTTTACGAGCGCGGCGTCACGGATTACAACGGCAACAAAGCTCGTTCAATTGCGAGCAAATGGATTTGCGTAATCAGCAATAAAAGCCTTTCGGAAAGGCGGAATTGACGTTCAGCGAAATCGAAAAGGCTTCGGCCGGCGGAAATTGTCCGCCGCAAAGAATTGATCGCGAAAACGAGCGCGAAACAACGACAACGGCGCTTTCGTCGGCGCGGTCTAATCGTCGCTTAATTGAGTTCGAACGCGGCGTTAAAGGATTAATAAAATTCGCCACTGTTTCGCCGGGGCATTAGTATTCCGGTTTCGGCTTGGCGGCCCGTACAATTCTATCTTGCGAATTAGCGGGCCGCTAATATAATAAGAAACACAATTGCAGCGGCGCGCGCGGCGCGGGAAATTCAATTTGCGTTTTCGTAATGCGATCGTTGGGCCACCGGATACGTGACCTAATAACACGCTCGCCTTCAAAAACACCCCGGCCCGTGTCGAGCGTGTTTGCGTGAACGCGTCGCCGCGCATTTACCATCTCCACCCTGTCCCCGGCTCCTGGCCAACGCTCTCGTTTATCACCGTCCGCGCTCGTTCCCGCCGCAAACTTTTTGCCCGGCGAAAGGTGTCGCGCTGGACGATTTTGTTCTTTAAATGAAACGAGATGATTTGTTTTTGGTAACTGAACGTAAATTGCACGTGTATTCAACTTAACAAGCACGCATACAACAAGTTATTTGTAGTTGCATCGTCGTTGTTTCAGGGCCGCGAAGCTCATCGATGCTGTTTGGCTAATATGATCCGTGGCCGTATCCGCCGTAGGTTCCACCGGAGTGGTCGTTGCCACCCGAGTTGTGCACGTGGGCGAAAAATCCTCCGTGATGGTCCGCGTGGTATTTTACGGTTCTTACGTTACCGCCGGGCTCTTTGATTGTATACTCGCCGACCACTTTCTTACCTGAAATCGAATCGCATTCAAAATCACATTTCGTCAACATTTTAAGTGGAATATTTGTGCGTCGTGAAATTATTGACTGGTCAATGTACGGAAAGAGCATAGATCGATTGAATCGATCCATTTTTTTGGTAAATGTGGTCGAACCTCGATCGAACAGTCAAATGAACCTCGATTTTACGACTGTTGGTACTTCTTTTGATTAGTTTTACCGTGCGACAAATAAAAAGAATCGCCATGCAGAGATTGGAGATTTTAATATTCAAAGAACCTCGGTTCAGTGATTCATACCTCGGGCCGACCGCTCGATCGAGGCGCAAGAAAACCATTGCGCAAGACGTGCGTAAATGCAAAGAAAATAATTATTTCTGCAGTTTTTATGCTTTAAAATCAATCATCTGTGTAATTTTCTTGAGTCGTCAGCTGTATCTTTTTTCTCAATTCGCTGTGACAAATGAAAATTTAAATTATTCAATTCACGATTATAAAATGCGTTACGATTACGGTTTATAATTCCATGTTTCAATGGAACGTACTTTTTCCTTCGAATTTCCCGAATTCACTGTCAATCAAGTGCACTGCAATTGCGTTTGTGTAATGTTATTTACGGATTATTTCGTTGAAAATCACGTAAAAAAGATGAACGCGTCACTGCGTTCGTATATTATCGTCAAGAAAGAAAGTCGATGATTGTTCTTGTTTGCAAGCATAAAACGCATAAATTGAGAGCATTGCTCTATTAGACAATTCTGAAGCAAATTTTAAATATTTTTGCAAAAATCAATTTGGTTTCACATTTTTAAATTTTAGAAACATATTTTCGAGATTTAAATTAATTATGATTCAAAGTTTCTGCAATTTGTTACACAATATGTTCATAGTAGAGTTATCTGAACAACTGGTTCTATTTCTAGTGAATAAAATGATTAAAAACAGAGAAAACGGCTCTTTAGAAAATATTTTTTAAATTAATACAAGATGTTTAAGTCGATCATTAGCAGCAAATTATTTCGATAAATTAATGTGACATCATAAACACATTATATCTGTCTACTGAAATCCTGATGACATATTTTTTACGTATTAACAATCTACGTTAATTACATCATTACAATATTATAATTATATATTCAAATAGATGCTAATTATTAATTAGCACAACACTGAAATACACTGACAATAAACATAAACCATCTACATTAACGTTTCGTAAAAAATCTCCAAGAAAACAAAAACTCAGTAGATCATCATTCCATAAATATTTAATGAACGTCGCAAAGTTCTTTATGATTTCCATTTAACATTTTAAACGTCATTATTCTCTAATCGAAAAACTCCAAAATCTTGATTCCGTCTTTGCAAAATATCTTTAGCCTTAAGTTGTAAATAAATAAACACGTTGGCCAATACCGTCTCGGTGTTCTTTCTGTCCATGGAAATCGCCGGTATGGTGATCCTCGACGCCGTAAGCGAAGTGATATTTGGGATGAGCGAAGTAATCCACGTGATGATGTCCGTGTTTGTCGTGAACTACGACCTCGTGTCCCGGCCCTTCCACAGGACCGTGAAAATGTGCAAAACTGTGAGCGTGGCCCGTTAACCCAGGTTGAACTCCCACGAGAGACAAAATCGCCAAAATTACGACGAGCTGCATCAAGGGATATCAATATCAAACGTGCGTCCGACGAAATTCACGAGAACGCGGCATGTTATATTGTCGCAATACGGGCGACGTTTCGGCGAAAATAATCAATTTCGCCGACGGGATTTCTTGAGGGAGACGTTAGCCGACGCGGAGCCGATATTTATTCAGCGTATTAATGAAACCGTGTCGCGAAAAATACCGAGCCACGGAATGTGCATCGGCTGTAATCGATTTTACACTCTTGAACGTTCGCCGTAATCAAATTTCGTTTAATCTCCGAATGCCGAAATTAATCCACCAACGAGGAAGCGCGCCCTTCATTAAGCGCAATATCACTCGATAAAACGAGGCAATGTTTTCGATTATTATTTTCAATTTGCATCATTTTAGATGTGCCATGACGTAAATCAAAATGCATTTCATACGCTGACGTTACTTGGGATTTATTTCAGCTAGCGCTCGTTCAATCAAAGGGAAAATTAATTTTGTCTTTGAAAACGAACGAAATGCTTCCAGATGAACTGTTGCCGGGGAAAGTTAAGTGGTATAAACGATAGTTTAAATGCCCGTCGCAGTTGAGTCTCAGCACTGAGAGAAATTGATTCGGCTGCATCAATTGAATAATATAGTTGAAGTTATATTTTCATTCCTAGGGAGCGGGAATTTTCATGCTTTACTCCTCCGGCGTTACTCCCTCCAACTTAGCTCTCGGGAGTAAAGGAAACTTTCGTTCCCTTGGGATAAAAAGCTTTGTATGCACGACGGGATAGAGTCGATAATTCAACATTTTGTAGGTTAAAATAAACAGGAAATTTTGAGATGTCCAAATTTTCGAAACGTCATGATCTTAATGTCGAGTATCGCTATTTGATGTTTAACTAATAGACTCAGCTGTATCAACTGTGCTTGTTTCTTAGCTCAATTAACTAATTTGGTTGAATCAACAGAATTTGTCAATGATAAACAAATCGTTCATTTATGAAAATGTAAACAAGATAATTGTGCTGTGCTCAAAGTTAAAAGTGAAAAAAAATCCCTAACAGTAAATCGACAAAAGTTGCAAATAATTATATTGTTATTACGAATTATTACGAGTAAAGATAAAGATGTAAAATTTGAAATACGCCGAAGCAACGAGAAATTCATCGACAAATTATCCAATTCATGCATGTCAAGTTAAATGTTGGAAGCACTATATTGCCATAAACACATCACTCAGATTGTGTCATCTGATAATATCGAGCTATAATAGTGATAATATAATTACGAGACGATCAATATCTATCACCAACCTTGCTATCCATGATGCTGCTCTCTCCAGGTTCGAACAGTGAAAACTGATACTGTGGAACTGTTTGCTCTCCTTTTATATACTTGCGTCTATTGCTTGGTTTTATCGCGCGGTTTCGCCATTACATTGTTGTTTAATATCTTACACCGAGCTCGCGACTTTTTGAAGAAGTTAGGAAAACATGCTAACGCCTCACTGTTCTCTGCACCTATTATTCCGCAACTTTGAGTACATATCAATTCGAACCATATTAGATTAAAAAAGTTCGCTCGAGGGAAACGTTGTTTGCGAACGCGAAGGTGCCGAACAAACAAACGTCATTTTAGTCAATATTTTTTATATTTGGAATACACAAATTTACTAGTGAAACATCAGTCCAATTGCGCTTGCAGCTTATACAAATTTCAGTAGTCATCGCCACGGAGAAGTATATATGGAAACGAATTTTGAAAATAATTTTCAAATACTCTTAAAATCGATTTATGATATTTTTCATTCCTTGTTTTGTTGTTGTAAAAAAATTGATATATTGTTATATTATGATTATATTTTATAAATGTTTAGTTTTAAGAAATGTTGAAAATGTCATATTTTGTATTTTTATCTGAACTACTAATTGTAAAACAAATACGGTCATTATTTCTTGTTTAATATTCTTATTGTATATTTATCCTATTCTAATATTTATCTGCATTTACTTCATTGGTTTTATTGATCCATTGTTGAACTCTTGCTTGTATAGGATAGCACTTGAAGAACTTATTCATTGCAATATCAGATTATCAACCTCATCGCTTCTAAATGAATATTATTTTATAACACTTGTTATCGGTGATCGTTATTAATAATAATAAAAGTATCATTTGCTGAAGGGAAATAATCCAGACCAGTTTGTCAATAGATATATTATGGAAATCATAAATGTAACCAATTTTTTCCACGCTTAACAGAATTCGCTAAGCATTTAGATTCACTCACGTTTAATTACGCCAGAATCAATATCTGAAGCGTCCAAAGCTCAAGTCAGCAAATAGCTACACTCCGAGCTGCATCAAAGCGACGTTAAACTTAACTTTGCCTTGAGGGTTAAATTTTCGCAAAATCGTTATCTTTTAATATTTTTTGTTCATGTACAGGAAATAATGAAGCTTTGAATAGCTATCTATTTAACACGATAAGTACAAAACAATCATTTCTGTCAAGTAACTTTGTCAAAATATAATTATTTCTATTTATTTCAATCCAAAAAGTTCACTTGTGATAATTGTATTCAGTAAATCAACAAATTCGTCATCGACACACTGAAAA
Organism: Aradophagus sp. ZL-2020; assembly: GCA_022817685.1. Taxonomy (NCBI): domain Eukaryota; kingdom Metazoa; phylum Arthropoda; class Insecta; order Hymenoptera; family Scelionidae; genus Aradophagus; species Aradophagus sp. ZL-2020. The sequence continues at coordinate 6,893 of JABFOV010005273.1, forward strand.
AGCTTGCATAATCTGTTGGTATTTAAAATAAATGTGATTTCTTTCAGATTCATAAATCTATTTGAAATGTTTATTTGTAAATATGATTTCCAATATTTTTTAATGAGGAAGACAGAAATAAGTTTGGACGAGTAGTTTTAAGTAGTTTATAAGTGATTTGTTTTTGCAGTGCCAACATTGTCTTCAGACTTTTAAGTTCGTGTAGAGCAGGTAAGAAGGTAAAGATGGCACGAACCCTTATTGCAAAAGTAAATTTTTCCAATTAAAATACTTCCGTAAGCGATTCAAGACACAAGCGTTGTAATATTTTTAAGTTGATTTCTATTTTAAATGAAACATCAAAAATGTCAAAACGAGACATTTGTTTGACTAATGTGGCCAAAATTCCGATTCTCTGTTAAAATTGTCCGATCGATGTGGTCATTGACCCTAGTTCAGCGTTTGACCATTTGTCTTTTTTTTACATGGCTTGCTTAATTAAGTTCACAAACTCATTATTTTTTACACATAGATCAATAATGAACTTCTGTTCGTCTACCAGTTACGGTTGCCATTTAAACTGAATGCAGAGAATCACGTCAAGCTATAAATAAATATCACTGTACACAAATCGTGTAGAAAATAGTATAATGCCGGTGTATTGAATTTGTGTGACTATTATAAAATTGCATATTTTAGGAATGATAAAAATGGAAATCCTCATGCAATTGTAAACATTCCATCCGGTATCATTTTTTTTTTTTTTTTTTTTTTTTTTGAGGAAATTATAGAATGATAACATTTGTCGATAACTTATTAGTGCAAAAAATAGCGTTTTTGGGTATACATATACAGAAAGATATTTTTAAAAATATAATATTAAAATAATATTGAAATAACTATTGATATAACAAGAACGGTTAATAAATGTTGAAAAATTTGAAAAGTATGTTTGTTGATTATATACACTAAGAGAAATAGATATTCAAAATAATTATCAAGTAGTTCATATGAATATCAGAATATTCGCATTAATTATCTAAATATTCACTTTGATTATCTGATAGTCGTTTTAACTATGCATTTCTCTCAATGCATATGCGAAAAGGTATATAACAATAAATTCAATTTTATAATCTTTGAATTGTGCGTGATCTGTAAATGAATATTTACTATGTATAAAGTGGGATGGTTTGGTACCATTTACCGTGCATGAAATTAATAATGACCCATAATTGGTTGAATTTGAGCATACAAATATTCTTATAATTCAAATGTTTGTTTTATTAATAATTCACTGAATTGAACATTTAGCACGCTTAGCATTGATTCGATAAAAGTTTGAATTTTGCGCCAAATCGGACACCAATTAAATACACGCCATATTGTTCCCAGATTAACCCTTTGCATACTGGAAAATATGTTAACAATATATTTAACAAAATTTCAAATACACGTTCTTGCATACTTTCTTTTTTTTTCGAATTTTAATCCTCATTTGTGAATTCATTTTGTTGTCTTTTTTCACCAACAACGATGTTACACGTACATAGAAAAATGTTGATGCTAATTTACACAAAAAATTTTGTAAAATCGATTTTGATAAACCCATAAAGTTGTTTAATTGAATTTTATGAGTTTCATGCGCATAAGTGCACTGCGCATGATACAAGAAAACGTGTCGAATTTCGTAGAATCAACAAAATAGTTCAACGAAGTCGGCAGAAACTTAGTTCATTTTAACAAGATTTCCATATTGAATTTACACTCTATTGATTCTACAAAATTATTTGGTTGCTTAAATAATGACAAAATGATTGTATTGAATCAACAAAAATTTGGTCGAATAGACAAAACATTGTCGGTTACCTTTTTCTATCCAGGAATTTCCTCCTCATAGTTCTGAATGAAGCTTCAAAATAAAGTATATCTTATTGATTATACTGATATTAATAAATTGACTATTTATACACATACTAATTTTGTATTCGTTGATATAAATATTTGCACGCGTTCAACGTTTATAATCTTTTCATTTTAACATGACAAGCATATAAAAGCTTAACGTTACATGGACACAACAGTTACAAAAGTGGTTAATTTTAAGCTAAATGCATTCCCAATCCTACTGCTACCAGATAACCGATGTTATATTATTTTTGGTATTTCTTTTATTTTATTTAAAACAATGTTGCGAATGAATATACGATACTGTGCTGCATTTACGCTTTTAAAAATATCTTATTGGCTCCAAAAATTTCGTTTTGATTAAAGAGGATGTCCATTTTTATATTTTCCCAGAAAGGATTTTTTTATTAAAAAGGATGCGTTTCTTTCAAAATAATACTGTCGATTCGAAAGGATTCACATTGAACGAAAAGGATTGAAATAAAAAGGGCGTTCTTTTTCTAAGAAAAAGTTCATTTTTCTCAGTGCAAAATGTATATTAAATAATTACCGAACGATCGTTTTTAATGAAACCTAAGTTTTTAGAAGCAACAAGGCAGAAATACAAATATTCAATGCTAAAAGGTGATAACACAATAATCGGATTGGTCTTATTACTTAAAGGGTATTCCTAATTGAGACAGTTGCAAAGCCGCGCGTGACACTCGCTATTATAACCATATTTCGTCATCCATTAAAGTAGCTGGTCCGAAATTTCATTAATTATGTATTCTAATTCGGTCTTACTTTGAACCGAATAAGGAAACCGTGAAAATTACTTTAGAATAGTCATACACGGAGCGGATTTTAAATACGTATTTACGTAATTCAAATGTCATATTTGAGTTGCTTCCAGGAATCCTATAAAACAATAATCGCGATATTTGGTTATTGTCTAAGCCGGTAATAAACGCTAGTTGCAAGATGCCGGCTTGCGAAAATTCATACATAATTCATATCTTATGACTGCAAAATGATTTTGTGAAATTTAAGCGTCGATTATGAAAACAAACGACGCGAATTTCACGTGCGGCGGCGTTAGAAAAAATTTGTTAAATATTTGTTACCGTAAAACGCTTCACTGAATGTCGCAGTGTCTTATCGTGCTGCAATGAACGAATGTCTTGGTGTAGTAACGTGGCCATTGACCTAGCGCCGTTGGTTGACACTAATCCGCGGCGAAATGGAAGCTTGCGAAAGAACGGGCTGTAATTGTTATTTTCAGTTCGATATCTTGATTGTTCTTCAGAAGCAGAGACCAATATTTGTCCAATCTGTTCACCTTCAAAGGGGCTTTACATTTACCAGCCGGTTCACTTACGTCAAATAGAAGTCTCTAATCAAGTAAAGCGATGGGTTAAGCCGTCAGATTTTTTTTTGGCAATACAGTTAAGAATTTGCAAAATTAAGGGTTACTTTACCCTGGTTTGTCACCCTTAAATTAGGGTGACAAAATTATTACCATCTGGTTTCGTAAAGGTCTGGATGCAAATTATCAGAATTAGATTCTACTCTTCAAAAGTAGATCTGATCTATATTGAAAATTGTTACCTCCATGTAAATGTTAAATGATCGTTGACTTAAATTATATTGTACTAAAATTGTCGTTTAAAACGACTGATCAAGTCAGCTAATTTAAACATTTCTTGTTAATTTTAGTAAATGTAACAACTGAACAATTACCGTTTAATCGATGACCCAAATTAATTTTTTAATATTTTCAATCGTTACCTCCTTAAAATGAATCTCTTTTGCTTTCTAGCCACAGAATTATTGTTTTACAAATTCTTTTTCCTTAAGTTGCGAAGCAAATGAGCTACGACTCGTTAAAAATTCTTATCGTACATTGCCACAAATTATCTGCAAAGCTTGAAGCTTGTTTCTTCAACAAAGTTAAAATCAAAAGAGGTAAACGGAAGAAGTAGACGGCGAATCATTGTTTGCGTAAAATTTGCGTTTTGCTTGAAGTATCTTAATATGAAAAACGAATATTCACCGAAGAGTGCAATCACTAAAAAATGTAGTGCATGTTTAATGCATTGGTTTCGAGCTCATTAGGAAGAGTTGGATCTTGAAAATAGAAGCTCGTCGCACAGAACACACACATTCTTTTTTCTCGGCTTCTTTCTTTTTGACGATCGAGGGAAAGAGGAAACTGTCACAGAGGAAACTGAGAGTTAAATTGAGAATCAAAAATTTCGAATTCAGACTACAGAAAATAATCTTGGTGACAAAACGAAAAAAAGAACACCGGCAAGATTTATATCTTCAAAGGCTAGAAATTTTGACTTGAGTGATTTTTTCTACAAGAATTTCGTGCTCCAAGCAAAGCATATATATGCATAAATTATATATACATGTCTATTTACGTTGTCTATTTACAGTGTACTTGATAAATAAATTTCCCAATCAGAGTTCTGATACAAATCGTTACATTTTCAATATTTTTCATAATATATTTTACGCACCTTGGGTGCGGACAAAATTGGAACTAACCGTTCCTCGGGCAGTAAAGTTGCTCTCGAGCATCTTTACCGCCCTAGGACGGCAAGTTCCTCTTTACCGCTCCTTCGGTTCGTAAAACAGCATACATGCCTCGGGCGCAGTGGCGCCCTCAGCAATAATGTACTATTACAGAGACAGACACTTCGAATTTACGGTCTGGTCGCAATAATTTATTCCGCTGAATTGTTATAACTTTTCGTATTATCCGGGAAAGTTTTTTTTTTAATTTGAGGTTATGTCAATTCTCAGTACGTCATTCAAGAGCATTCACGTTAACGCGGTAATTCCCCGAGTCATTTAAGTCACGGGCCGAACGCGGCTGTTATATAACAAGCCGACGAAAGTTTCGGTCAATAAAAAGCATTAGCATGTAAATTAATATCCGAAGACCGGGACGGCGGAAGTTATCGTCTGACTCGCAAATTGGCGCGAGTGGCTTTGAAAATAAGTTAAACGACCAGGGCGAAGGCCCGATTAACGGCGACGGATTAGAGTGGCGAATAGAAAAGCGCTTATAACAAAAAGCCTTTAATTCTTGAGGCTCGCTTTATTGAGTCTTACTTAATTCAGCGCTCCATTTCATTTTACTCAGCGCCGGGCGACGCCGCCTTGCCTCGGGATAATTAAAGTCTCGAGTATTTCGAATGTAAGAGTATTAATGGAATTTCTAATGCTCTTTTTGTCGGGGCCGCGAAACGCCGCGACGTTTGTGTGCATCGCCGCCTCTTTGGCCAAATAGCTCGCGTCGGAATCAAGTCGAAAGGGAAAGACAATGTGCAACGCGAGTGCTTTTTCCTTTTTTTGCCCCCCCCCCCCCCCCCCCCCCCCCCCCCCCCCCCCCCCCTCTCCCCCTCCCCCCCCCCCCCCGCCTCCCCCCCCCCCCCCCCCGCGCCGCCACTACAACACACGCACCAGCCCACCCGACTGGACCCATAGCTCTGTCTGCGCCGCAGCACCGCCCTCTACCGACTCCGTCGCCTCGCTGCGTTCGTAGCCGTGCTCTAGAGGTCTCACGTGCTACTT